>JAGVVM010001216.1:0-29920 GCA_019149425.1 Psidium friedrichsthalianum | reverse complement strand
TTTGTTGCTATGGCCAAAACACACTGATATTCGATGAAAAGACTCTATTCTATTATGCTTCATGAGTGATAACCACCACTTGGGCAACTTGACCCAGTTAACACCCTTTTATGGTTGAGCGATCGTCCATCTTATGGCAAGAATCATGAGTATTTGTACTCCTCAAGATGCGCTTCAATTGACGCTTCCACCAGATTGTATTATCCTCAAGTGCCAATGGTGTATACTTTTGTCTCTTACAAGAGGTGGATGCCAACCTTGAATAATCTTTTCATTTTACTTGCATATCAAAAATAGATGAAAAAGTCAATTATCACATTGAGAGTTCTTATTGGAACAATCACAGCTTTATTATCTAAGAACGTATTTTTCGAAATTTCGATCATTTTGGACATTAGAGATGGAGGAATGTCTCTTGGGCATCACATTTGGTCTCTTCTCATCACCTGCAGGTATAGACAACTATATGAGTTCATAAACAAATCAACTTAATTTGAAACGGATACATTTTTTTCAGTTTAGAGAGAGTTGCTCCAAATTGGATTGCTCCTTTTTGCATCATCTATTTAGAGCTTATTTCACTTGTCTTTGCAAACTTAGTGGTAGCACCTAATGAGGATGAACTTATTCTCATCTTGTAAGGGGAACTTCACTTCATTAGCTTTTGGCCATTTTGACCTATTGACAAGAGAGATGGATGAGCAAGTCAATTATGATATCCAATATCATAAATGGAACGATTACAGATTTGCCATCGTTCTTCATCTTTTCATTGCCATCATGCATGTAATAAGATAAAATGATTTTCAATATATTACTGTTGTGTACAACCTGTCAAAAGAAGACAATATTGATATTTCGATGAAAATGAGATCTTTCAATGAGACCATCTCTTAAATGAAAACGAGGCAAACGATACATATCCCATAACCCTCTAATTACGGACATTTGATATTCACCAAGATTTCATATTAAGACAAGATGATATTAAAAGATAGACCCAAAGTTATCAATCAAAGATCCATTCACTTCCCAAAAAAAAAAAATCGTATGTGAAATGGGGTAGTAGTTTTTAAATATTGTCTTGTGATCTCTTCTTGGGAAAATGATATGAATTTTGTTCAAAAATTCAACACACGAAATGTGACTTGAATTTTATTGAAAATATGATTTCATTTTTATTCTCCAAAATTTCATCTTGAATTGGGAGGATTTATACACAAAATGTGATTTTAAACCCATGATTGAAAACTTAGATGAACCATCTACTTCGTGGGAACGGATTAGAGGTATTTGAAATTCATACTCAAGGTTCAATTTGAAAAGTAATCGTTAAATATTCTCAATTGGCATTTCTAACATTCTCCGGATTGGTTTTAAGTATACCAACCGTCCACAAATATGCACATGAGATAAGTGAGGATAATATTCTAAAAATCAAAATGGGGGGTATTAAACGTATGGCCAAGGCTCCCATGATCCGTATATGATAGATTTCCTCCCAAGAGCACCCATCCAAGAGGGTTAGAAATGCTAATTCGGATCATGAGTGGAAATGAAAGCGAAAATCTCAAGTATAATCAAATACAAGATTCTTCTGCATCCTTTCCCTATTTAAGATAAACCTAAAGGTGGTCACGGTCGAGATTTGATTGCCAGTGTATGCGATGTGTCGTGATCATCATAATGTAGTAACATGCACATCAATGTATATCAAACGCCGCTTTTTTTTGTCTGAAAACACCGCTTTAATAAGTACATAAATAGAAACATATATCCTAAACTTCAACCTATAGAAAATAAGGTTAGCATAGACTTTACCCCTTATTTCTCCATATGTACATCTAACACAATAGTTAGTGAAATTACCTCATCTTCAAGGGCATTTACAGAAAACATATCAAAAAATCAATCAGCTTTTTTAATCGACTCAAGTCCTCTAAAGGTTTAAGAACCGATTCCCCAGTGGAGTCGCCAGCTGTCGTGACTCGATATGTGAAAAAATATCGAGATTGATCGTGCTAATGGATTGCTAAGCCCTCCAAGAACGGGTTTAGCTCGGGCCCTCCCAAGCCCATACCAAATCGTGGCGAGTTATCAGATTCGACTATAGGTATGGTCAGGTGACTTGTGCATGCATGTATATGCTTTTGGATTCGCCACCGATTTTTGGGGAAGGTAGACCGAGAACCTCATTAGGTGGTGGGAATGGCTGTACGACTTTAACGGAATCAAAGATTCGGGATTGAGAACTTAGTTACGTCAATATTGTCATTGACGCCTTTTCGGTACCTAAGTTGAATGATTTTCTAACTATGATTTTCATGCAGATGAATCGTAATAAGAAAGATATAAAATCTAGGAGTTCATACAGATCGAAATGTCTATCCTACCAATCATAATTAGTCAAGTAGATACGTAAATCAAGGGTCCAATCGTGCGGATAAAGCACATCAAATAAAAAATATGACATCTCTAGTATAGCCCTAAAAGCTTAGAGAATTGATGTATTAAGGTTTGGAAAGAATTTGGATGAATAGAAAGTGATTTACCTATTAGAGACAAAATTGTCATTATAGGAGATGATTTGCCCTAAGGGAATAATTATCAATTTTGAAGAATTTTGAAACCCAAATCATCAAGAATATGGTTGGTGAGTTAAATGTGCTTGTTTCCTAATTTTCAAGATTTTTTGGAATTTTTCTAAATTTTTTTTTGACAATCTTCCCTTGAGGGGCAAAATCATCATTTCAATAAAGGAATGAGAGTCAAAATAATAAAATATGGGTTTGGCCAGTCAAATTTGATCATTTCCCATTTTTTGTGATTTTTGAGAATTTTTGTGAGACATTTACCCATAAGGGGAAATCATCATTTTGAAAAGATTGGAAGGGAAAAACCGTTAAAAAAAAGATTGGTCAGTTAAAACAACCCGTTTCCTAATTTTTTAGTTTTTGGAAATTTTTGAAACTTTTCGAGAAGATTTGCCCACAATGGATAAAATTGTCATTTTGAAAAGATTTGAAGGGAAAACCGTAAAAAAAAAAAAGGGATTGGTCAGTTAAAACAACACATTTCTAATTTTGGAGATTTTGGGAAATTTCTAAACCTTTTTCAAGACTATTTTCCCACAAGGGGCAAAATTGTCATTTTGAAAAGATTGGAAAGGTAAAATCATAAAAAATAGGATTGGCCTATTGACATGGTCAATTTCCTAATTTTTGATATTTTTGGGATTTTAGATTTTTTAGGATTGGCCATCTTTTTGGATTTTTAAAATCATTTTTGATTTTTTTATATAATTTTTGAATTTTTTTAATATTTCTTTTCAGACTGAGCCAGCAAAACCCGGCCCATGCCATAGGTGCCCAACTCGGTCTGTAAGGGCCTGAATCAATCTAAGACACAAAAACCTAACTTGGGCTCAAGTCAAATTATTATATTTTTTAGATAGGCCCAACTACGAAGCCTATTTCAAATTTTTCTAAGGTCAGCCCAAATATTGCTAAGCTAAATCAAGCCCAGAGCAGAATCTAAAAAATACAATAATTTGACCTAGAGTGAACTAAGTCCATGCACCTATCACAGCCCAAAACGAACTAAGCCTAGACTAACTAGCTATGACCCTTTAAGCCTTTTACCCTCAATCGGCCCAAGACCAACACCCAACAACCTAACTTATTTTTTAGTGCCTACGATTTCTTTTTTTTCTTATATTTTTTTGTTTTTCTCTTACTGCATCGTCTCCTTGGCGTGACTCCTTCTTCCAAGTAAGAACATAAGTTTTCTCCTGTATTATTTCTTTTTATATTTTAATTTTTAATTGTTTTGTTTTCTTTTTCTTCTTCCTTATTATTTCCTCTCTGGTCCTTCTTCCCCCTTGCGACTTCTTGTTCACGACCCATTTACTAGGAAGCTTTCACTGAGAGTTACAGGGGGCTTTTAGCAGCATCAGATAAAACGCAAGTTGAACATACTGGGATGATGACCACAATAAACAAACATGAAAAGAGTGTACACAAATACAAATGGTGACTGACGACGAACTATGATTCATAAGCTTGAGTGAAACAAGGAGCTTACTTGGTCATAACGTCAAATGGGAATTGGCCATTCGTGAGTTCGAGAAAAAAATATTTACAAATTTAGGTTAAAATAACTTATTTACCGCTTAGGGGCCCTCGCAGCCCACCACCTTTTTTTTCATTTTTTATGCGGTCTTAATTATATTTGTATTATTTATATATATAACGTTTTAAAAATAATTTTTTTTACTTTGAGGCTTATTTTTATAACATAATTATCAATAATTAATTAAAAATTTTACTAAGATATATCTACTTAGTTTTACTTAGTTTGTAAATAAATAATAAAAAATATTCATAAATAAATTTGGTGAGATATGTAAAGATCACATATCCATATAAAATGAACATGGATAACAAACTTAATAAATTAGTAACCGCCGCACGGGGCCCATGTGGCCGCATTTTTTTAATTTCATTTTTTATGTGTTTTAAATAATTTTATATTTATGTAACTTTGTAAATATATTTTTTCCTTTTGAAGCTTTTTTTTATAACATAATTATCAATAATTAATTAAAAATTTTATTAAAAATGCAGCCGCATGGGCCCCGTGTGGCGATACTAATTTATTAAGCATGTTATCCATGTTCTTTTAATCTGGATATGTCATCTTTATATATCTTATCAATTTTATTTTATGTATACTTATTTTATTATTTATTAACATACTAAATAAAATAATTACATATATCTTAATAAAATATTTAATTAATTATTGATAATTATCTTATAAAAATAATCTTCTAAAGGAAAAAAATTATATTTACAAATTTATTTAAATATAAATTATAAAAACACGTAAAAAAAATAGAAAGTAAAATAAAAAAAACGTTACCACACCGACCTTGTGAATATTTTTTTATTAATTATTTACATAGTAAATAAATTAATTAGATACATATTAATAAAATGTTCAATTAATTATTGAAAATTATGATATAAAAATAAGTTTCAAAAGGAAAAAATATATATTTACAAATTTATATAAATGTAAAATTATTAAAATTATGTAAAAAAATATGAAATAAAAAAAACTACCGCACTGGCCACCTGAATATTTTTTATTAATTATTTACATACTAAAAAAATTAATTACATACATATTAATAAATTTTTCATTAATTATTTATAATTATGTTATAAAAATAAGTTTGAAAAGGAAAACAAAATTATACAATAAGCAAAAGGAAAGAAATTATATTTACAAAGTTGTACAAATATAAAATTATCAAAAATACGTAAATAAAAATACGAAATTAAAAAAAAGTGAGTACATGGGCCCTGTGTGGCGGTACTAATTTGTTAAGCTTGTTATCTATGTTCTTTTAATTTGGATATGCGATCTTTACATATCTCACCAACTTTATTTTATGAGTATTTTTTATTATTTATATGCATACTAAATTAACTAATTACATATATTTTAATAAAATTTTTAATTAATTATTGATAATTATCTTATAAAAATAAACCTCAAAGTAAAAAAATTATTTTTAAAAATTTATATATAATAATATAAATATAATTTAAACTGCATAAAATAAAACAAACAGAAAAGGTGGTGGGCCACACGGGCCCGCGTGGCACTTATAATGCTGTACTTGGCTGAGGGTAGCACTCAAAGTGCCAAGCGGGCCTGCGCAGCACTTAAGTGCCAAGGTGGGCTCAGCTCGGCACTTTGAATGCCGCGTGACCCTTGACCAGCAAATAAATTTTTTCAACCTAAATTGGTAAATATATATTTTTATATCTAAATTGGAAAAAAAACCCAACAAAACCTCCATGGCACCGGCTGTTGCCTTCGGGATCCGTTCGACAGAATCTTTTCTCTAGGCCACCTTTGAGCTGGCTGTTGCGCCTTGTGTGGATGGGCTAGTCTCACACCACGGCTATTGGTCGGACCGTCTTAGCTTGATGTTGGTCGCCGGTTGGGTGAAGCCGATGGAGGCACGCTCGATGGAGGCGAGCCCGAGACCGAGCTCAAAATTGAGCTTGCTGTAAAACTCTCTCTTGGTTGACTCTCTTTGCCCTCTAAACCGAGAGCTTGCTTCTAGGCTTTTCCCCCTGACCTCTTTTTTTTTTTTTGAGGTTTTTCTTTGTAATCTCTCCTCCGCTCTCTTTTTCTTTTGCTCGTCTACTCTCTCTTCCTTCTTTTTTGTTGTTTTTTTTTTTTTACATAAAAAGAAAGGCAGAACCTTCATCTAGGTACCAAAACAACCCGAACAAAACCAAGCTACATCATCACCTGTCTACAATATTCACGCAATGGCTCGACCATACTTGGTCAAAACTAGTTCAAACTAGTGTTGTGTAGTAAACCGCTCAATAGCAAAGTGAGATAAGGACAAGAGGGCAGACTTGCGTTTGGACATCCCGAAGGTGGTCTACACTCTATGATGGTCGGTAGTTTGGTTGGGACTCGAATGGAGTGAGAGCAGCGTTCAGTCTTGTTGGTCTTCCTTACGGACGGTGGCAAAGTGATCGCGTTGCACTTCATTGGTTGAGATTCCTAGGGTGCCTCGCTGAACTCCAGTCGCTCCTTTTTTTTTTCTCTCCGTCTAACCCTCCCTCCCTCTTTGCTCTCCAAGCCTAGAGCTCTCTTCATCTGCCTCGTCATGCGCGCCCCTCTTGAGAGCTCACTGAGCTCTCTCCTTTTTTTGGTGTCCTCTCTGTTCTTTTTTTTTTTCTTTGAACCCACCATGGACAATGAAGAGAGAAGAGTCCATTCCCCCTGGTTTGACTTGCCAAGGAGCTGCCCCCTTCAGCTCACTGGGAGCTTTTTTCATGGGAACTTCTCTGTTTTTTTTGTCTGTATCTCTTCTTTTCCCTAGAACCACACCCCTTCTTCTTTCTTTCTTTGCATTTCACTCCCTCAACCCCTGAGAGCTCCCTTTGGTCTTTGTCTCTCTCTTGTCTCTCTTTCTTTCGTCAGCTTCCAACAAGCCCTCTCTCCTTTTGGATGAGCTCCTCTACTTTGCTTTTCCCACTTTCTTTTTATAGCCTCATGCAAGCTGGAGGTGTAGGATATCCTGCTCGTCAAACCTTTTTCCTCTTTCTTGCTTTCTCTACTGCGCTAGTTCATCTGGGGAAGAAAAGGGACGTCAGCCATTCTGCTTCTCCTTCTACCCTCTGCTGGAGTGTTATCTGTTGCGCCTAGTCTGGTTCAATTGGACCGAACGAGACCGGTCCAGCTCAATTGAACCAATAGATAGCAATCGGGCTGGTTCGACCATCTTTTTAGGCCAGTTCTCACAAAAATAAAATTGGTTCTTTGATCTAGAAAAAATTTAGGACCTCCCCATGGCATGCCCTGCTCGATCAGTCTAAAAGTTTGTGATAACACGATTTTTTTGGGTTCAATTCGAATATGTGAAAGAGGGCTTTTAAGGACACGAATTGAATTTTCCAAAAAATAAATTAAATTGACCTAGATGAGGCGAAATTTAAAGACAATTTATTATTATTTTTTCAGATTTTTTGGACCTCATTTGGTATTTGTCTATTCTTTGGAGTATTTTCCTAATTAAAAATATTATTAAAAATACCCAAAAATTTGAAAATTATTTTTTGTTAAAAAAATGATTTCTTAGACTTGTCCAAGTCTTGCAAAGTTGATGTTACAATTTTATGAGTTTTTATAAAATTTGTTAATGAAAAAGATGATTAAAATTTAGGTGTCAATAGACTCCTTCTATTATAACTCTTGTTCTGCAAGACCATATAACACATTGTCGCGGCTGGAAAGAAATTCAATATTCGTTCGGGCGAACGGATTATTAGGTTAATTAGATTGACTAACCTAATAAGGACCCTCCCAAGCCCTACCGAATCGCAACTTTAGTTTTTGTTCGAATGATTTTAGAATTTGGAGTCGCCACTAATCATTCTTGGTAGGTCGATTAGAAACCTAAATAAATTAGCAGGAGAACTAATTTATTTCTACGAACTAGAGAAATGAGTTCGGGGACTTGGTTACGCTAGATTACTCTAACGCTTTTTTCGGTACCATTTTATTTCATGAAAACTCATTTGGGATGATTAGAGAAAAGTTTGGTTCAAACTGACCAGAATGGTAAAATGGTCATTTCTCAAAGCTCGGGAAGTGAAAATGGATCAAACCAGTTGAATGTGGTCATTCTTTATTTCCCACAATTTCTGAGAATTTTCTAAATTTTGGACATAATTTACCCATGAAGGGCAAAACCGTCATTTTATGAAGAAATAGGAGTCAAAGTCGCAAAATATGGGTCTAGCCAATCGAAATTGACCATTTCCTATCTCCTGCAATTTTTGAGAATTTTTCAGAATTTTCTGAGACGATTTATCAAACATAGGATTAGCCAGTCGAAATGACCCGTTTCCTAATTTTCGAGATTTTTCTGAATTTTTTAGAATTTTTTCGAGACAATTTACCCATAAGAGGCAAAATCGTCATTTTGGAAAAATGAGGAAGGGAATTCATCAAAAATAGGATTGGCCAGTCGAAATGGCCCGTTTCCTAATTTTCGAGATTTTTCTGAATTTTTCAAAATTTTCCGAGATAATTTACCTATAAGGGGGCAAAATCATCATTTTGGAAAAATTAGGAAGGGAATTCATCAAAAATAGGAATGGCCAGTTGAAATGGTCCGTTTCCTAATTTTCGAGATTTTTCTAAATTTTTTAGAATTTTTTCGAGACAATTTACCCACAAGGGGCAAAATCATCATTTGGGAAAATCAGTCAGGGAATTCATCAAAAATAGGATTGGCCAGTCGAAATAGCCCGTTTCCTAATTTTCGAGATTTTTCTGAATTTTTCAGAATTTTTCGAGACAATTTACCTATAAGGGGGCAAAATCATCATTTTGGAAAAATCAGGAAGGGAATTCATCAAAAATAAGATTGGCCAGGTGAAATGGCCCGTTTCCTAATTTTCGAGATTTTTCTAAATTTTTTAGAATTTTTTCGAGACAATTTATCCATAAGGGGCAAAATCATCATTTTGGAAAAATCAGGCAGAGAATTCATCAAAAATAGGATTGGCCAGTCGAAATGGTCCATTTCCTAATTTTTGAGATTTTTTGAATTTTTCATAATTTTTTCAGGACAATTTACCCAAAGGGGCAAAATCGTCATTTCGAAATGATCAGGAAGGAAACTTATCAAAAATAAGATTGGCCAATCAAAATGGCCGGTTTCCTGATTTTTGAGGTTTTTGAGAATTTTTGGAATTTTCTTTATTTTTTGACTTTTTTCTTTTTTTTTTTGGAATAAAAAATGTATATATATATTTTCGGTTTTTTTAATATTTTGAATTTTTTTATTAATTAATTTTTATTTTTTTTATTTTTTTATTTTTTTTTTTATTTTTTTATTCTTTGGACTAGGGGTCGACCCAGCTTGTTCGGCAGGGATCCGAACCGAGTCTTAATGGTCCAGGTCGGCCTAAGAAGAGGGCCACCTATTGGGCCTGGCCCAAAATCCATTTATTTAACCATTTTTCTCCTTTTTCTAACGGGCCTAATTCTCAAACCCAACTCTGATCAGATTTCGTTCCTAAGCCCGTACACAACCCAAGACCAAATCAGGTCCAAATTCAACCTTTCTTTTGCTACTCTAGAAATTTCTATTTATTTATTTATTTATGGTCTTTCTCTAGTTTCCTACTGTCCATGTTTACATATTAGGCAAAACCTCTTTCTGCCCTTTTGCCTCTTTTTTGTTTATTCTTTCCTTGACTTCTCTTTCTTTGTTTTGTTTTAAATTCCCCCAAACGACCCAGAACAACAAAAAAAAAAAATTCCGTGGAACCAGTAGATAAACTAGACAAAAATTAAAGTTCAACGTTGATGAACGACGTACCAAGCCACAGTCTCTTCCTCTCTGTGCTTAACTGTTTCTGCTGGGCGATATGGATTTCCTTCTCCTTAACATCAAGCACAAGACGCTAATCGCGCTTTTAACCCCACAAAAGCAGGGTAATTGGCATCCAGCAATCCCGGCTCAAAATGAGGTAATGAGAAATCCTAAGGGACCGTATGATGAGACAGAAACCTTCTCATTTGTCTCATTCCTTCATCTCCCAATATAGGAATGTATTCTACTGGCAGACATTTACTAGGATGCCAATGACTAGAAGTTGAAGAGAAAGAATAGGGATGCCACGAACCAACTGATAAATGCCACTGTAGCACTCTCAAACCTTGCGTAGTGACTCATCACACCTTATTAAGACCTTGCAATAGGTGACTCATCACACCTTTATTAAGATCATTACCAATAAGGACTGTGATGCCAGCTAAAACTTTGAAAGCAACAAACGTAAGGGTGATACAATCCCATCGCCAATGGCGAGCAGGCTAACAACTCGTAAGCGAGGGGACATCGCTGGTGGTGGCCATGACGCAGGCCTGGATCGCGACAAACACAGATAGAGGTCTCCTTCCACAGACAGGCCCTCGCGATGCGAATCTCATTTCTTCGACTAGTGGCTGGGTACCATGTTGAGGGCAATGAACTGGATCGAGCAAACTGAGGATGGTGATGATGATTGATAACACTGGAAGTGATGTTGCT
This sequence comes from Psidium friedrichsthalianum, assembly GCA_019149425.1. Classification (NCBI taxonomy): domain Eukaryota; kingdom Viridiplantae; phylum Streptophyta; class Magnoliopsida; order Myrtales; family Myrtaceae; genus Psidium; species Psidium friedrichsthalianum. The sequence goes on along the minus strand of JAGVVM010001216.1, from coordinate 19,275 downwards.
GACCAGGGCCAGCTCCGGAACATCCTTGTTGTCACGGTCGAACTCCATGAGGCACTGAGTCATTCGAGCGTGGCCATGATTAAGTCGTTGAGCACTCCAATACCTGGATCTTCTGCGGCTCGAGTGGCGTCGTGATTGCAGGTAGCCCCTTTAATACGGCCATGGACTCCGCCAGCTTGCTCGAGCGGAGGAGGAGCCATATGGTTCACCCAGAGGAAGAAGAAGACAAGTAGCAAACGGACAAAGTAGAGGGGGGAGGCTGAGGATGAGGCTTGTGGGCTCATGGACTGTCGGTGTCGACTTTTCTTCTTCTGTGCGAGACGCGGACGTGGTCTCCCCAACGTGGGACGGGCTGGGTTCTCCGGTCCTCGGTCAGGATCTGCCGTTCCACTAGAAACCCGGTCATGGAGAGGCTTCTTGATGATGTAAAGGTCATTGCCCGGCTTGAGGAAGAAGCATGCAACGTCGGGGGAGTTGAACCTGCGAAAGTCTGCAATTTCGCGGCCATCCAGTCCATTCTCCGATTAACCTCGCTAAAGTAGAGGGATGAAGACGCAGCTGGGATCGTTGCTGAACAATGCTTCACGATCTGGGATCGCTCGGTTCAGTCCCTCAGCTGTGTACTCGAGGGGTGGTGGTGAGTACAACTTTTGACCTGAATATACCCCCTGAAACCTTGTCAGCGATTCCAGCAGTGTCCATGGCTTCAGAAAGTCTTGCTGATCTGGAGTTCTGGCATCGGTGGTGGACTTCTGCCTTCTTTGGGAGTACTATGAGCATATGATGTTGAGGCTTTAGATGTGCCGAGATTCTCGTGTGTACTTGGCTTAAAAGGACCTTTGTCATCTTCCTCCACTGACTTGTCCATTTGATCACTTGGGCCAGCATCATTTTCAGAGAGACTTCTTTGATACTTAGGGGAGCGGTCTTGCCAGCTTGAATCGTCCCATGGGTCCGATCTCCTGGCCAGCATCACTTTTCCAGGTATACTGCAACCTTTCAGCAGCCCTTGGACGCTTCGGAGAGTCTGGTTGAATCTGGGATCGGGGCTCTCAGCCTTCTCTTCCCAGAGGTGGTGGTTGCTGTTGGTGCTGTTGCTCCTCATGTTTGCCCTCCTTTTTTTTCCTTCCGAGGAGACGTCCCTCTCTGCTCATCTCCCTCTTTTTTGCTGTGCCATCCTTTTCTTTTTTTTATTCGTCCCTCGTTGGCCATGAACATCCCCACTCTCCACTCATGCTCCACTTGGTCCCCTTTTCTTCTTTATCACCGAAAGTTTCTTCACTAAAGGTTGCCCACTACCATTATCCTCCTATTTTCATCAGCCAATCGAAGTATAGAATCCTCGGCATAGCTCGAGCGCTGACCAAATGCTCCATAGATTGATGGGTCACCCCACTTTCTTCTACATTTTCTTTCATGATGGTGTCTACCACCCTTTCTCCTTGAAGCTCACAATGGTTGTGTCCTCTCATCAACGGGTCCCCACTCCCTTCGCCAACAGTTCCCTCGGCACCTTAGGTTCATGTATTGTCTTTTCTTAGAGTAGACTATGGCTGTTTGGAGAATCCCACGGCTTGCTACATACCAGAACCCCTCGAGAGCGTGCTTGTAGCAACGGTACTTGCGCAACTCCTTGGCGCACCTCACCAGGTCGAGTTTGCTCAACCTACATCCTTCCACATTGTAATCGTGTAGTGTCTTCGACATGCTCTCGAGTGATGAGGGATTATCTCAAGACTTTATTTATATTTTCTTCTTCATCTGCATGTAACATTGCATCATCAAGTTCCCGCGTTTCAAATGATAAATTGAATTCGGGAAACCGAACGCAACAATGAAAAAAATGCATAATCAGGTCATTGAAAAATTGGACTATTAGAGGCTAATGTCACGACTCCGGAAATGCAAAAATTAAAAATTACAAAGTTAAAATGAATTTTCTCTAATTAATTAATTTTTTTCCAATTAGTTTGAAAATGAGATTAACAAAGTAATTCTCTATTTTAGATTAATTTTTGCAGATTTTCTTCGGCCAAAATGAAGAGAAAATTAAACGAAAAATACTGATTCCTTTTCATATTTTTGTGGCCTCAAATGCTATTTATTTATTAAATGTTTTCCTAATTTCTAAACATATTAAAAAATACAAAAAATATGAAAAATTATTTTTTGGTCAAAATTGGTTCCCTAGGCTTGGCCAAGGTCCCCAAAGTTGATTTTTTGATTTTATGAATTTTATAGATATTTTATTAATTTTTGAAAATAAAAATGTAGAAAAATACTGAAAGTATGAAAAATCATTTTTTGGTTAAAATTGGTTCCCTAGGCTTGGCCAAGGTACCCAAAGTTGAATTTTCAATTTTGAAAATTTTTATGGATTTTTTTATTAATTTTAAAAGAGAAAAAAATAATTAAAAATCAGGTGTCAACCGCTGCCCCTCTTTGAAAGGAAGCTCGGTAGAGGTTCATTTTAAAGACGAGATGATACCTGAATTCTAATTGACTCAACCTAAAAAAATACAAAGAGTCATGACATTTGATCTCCAATACCTCTCTGTGTAAGTTTTGATCTAGGTCGGGTTTAAGGAGGCTCTTATGAAGTAAGGAAGAGATATAGAGGAGAGCTTTCCTAGCACTTACCTACCCGTCTAATGGCTATTGCCTGACGTAAATGCCTTTTGACCAGGCACCCGAAGATTCATCCTAAGGATACTCTGGGGAAATCAAGCTTTGACCCGTATGGTAGGTCAACCCATAGCAGAGTTCCTAATAAAAGGATCCTAGTGGCGAACTATCTTATTCAGAGGATTCACTTGTGTTTTGACCCGTATGGTGGGTCGTACCATGATAGAATCCTGATGAAAGGATTCTACTGAGCAGTTTACCTGATTTTAGGTTTGCTAAAGAAAATGCCTGTAAGAAGGACTTTGCGCCTGTAAGAAGGACTTTTGGTGCCTGTGTGAAGGATTTTTGTGCCTGTAAGAAGGACCTTCGTGCCTGTAAGAAGGACTTTTGGTACCTGTAAGAAGGACTTTAATGCTTGTAAAAAGGACTTTGGATGTATGTAAGAAGGACTTTGGTGCCTGTAGTAAAGACTTTTGAAGATAAACCGTTCCATATTGGGATCTCCAATGGAATGGCTCCTGAGACAGCATACCCTACTAAAAGGGTGGTTCATGTGGTGCTTGCAACTCAGGACTTGAGAATGGATCGTTCTATGTTAGAATTCACCAATAATTACCTAAATGTCATCTTTTTTAGGTAGACAAAAGAGGTATTAACTGAGAAAATGATTTTTGGGTGCCAATCTAGGGATCTGGGGAGACCAGGAATCTTGTAGAAGCTCATACCCAAATTATCTTACCATGAAGGGTGCCATTCTGGGATTTGGGAGACTAAGAATCCTGCAGAAGTTTAACCCCGATTTAACTTACCGTGAAGGGTGCCATTCTGGGATTTTGGGAGACCAGGAATCCTGCAAAAGCTCAAACCCAAATTATCTTACCATGAAAGGTGTCATTCTGGGATCTGGGAGACTAGGAATCCTACAAAAGCTTAAACCCAATTTAACTTACCGTGAAGGGTGCCATTCTGGGATTTGGGGAGATCAGGAATCCTGCAAAAGCTCAAACCCAATTTTGTTCTCCTGTTGCCTTAGAAATAAGCCAAAGAGACAGAGATCAAAGTATCTTGAACATTTCTATTTTCGAGACTAATCATACTTCATTTGAAGAAGGTGGATACCTGTTTGTGCCACAATGGAATCGAGCACCCCAACAATTGTCAAAATTCATTCTCTTAAAAGTTTCAGGTTGAAGATACACTCACCTGAGGAGTTGGAAGAAATGCGTGGTGGTTTCTCGACACTAGGCTTGTTCATTCAATAATCGCCGAATGAATTTCGAGACCTTGGAAGGTAACTCGAACATCGGGAATGTTTTACCTGTCAAGCAGTATCAGAGGTAACATGTGCAAGCATTTTCATCAATGAGTTCATCGGTTCATGCAAAACTTATTCAGTTAAGTTTGCAATGATTAGAAGCAATCTATATAATAACTCATGATGCAATCAATCAAAATATGGATCATGCATGACTATTTTGTCAAGTTTGCATTACTAATTCTGTTCAAGGAGATTATCATGGTATGAACGCCTTGAATGTAATCTGAATGGGGGACTTCAGTCCGAAAGGGCTTTCCCTCACCCTTGAGAAAGGTTGTTTATCCTGATTGCAGGATTGAAAAGAAATCACTCAATCTTACCATTATCGCATTCAACAGGAGTCTGAGTAATCTCGCAACTGGTACGATCAAGTCGATTTGGAGGTCTTACTTAGGATCGTAATATAGGCTGGATCAAAGGCTTACTAAAGGGGACTCTTTTGAGTCAAGGCTATTGACAAAAAGTCTTCATCGTCTGCTCCGGATTTACAAGTCAAGAACCCTGCAAAAATGAGAGAGGAATAGTCTTGCTGGTACCTTTTCGAGCGATGCTTAAAATCATTCAACACTACGTTAACTCAAGCACCTTAATCAGAAAAGACTTTCAAGGGTTGTAACGTAGGTTAGGATTGGGACCAAGGAAGGCTTGTTTGGGCCCAGAAGATATATATGAGGTGGGTTTGACGTTAGTGATCATTGCATCTTTATCATCAGTCTCGACCCTCTAGAATAGTCCTTAAAGAACACCATCGTTGTATGAGAATGATATCAACTTCGGCTAATACCGTCGTCTCTCCCGAACGGTGTAAACTTCGAATGAGTATGTTTCGCAATTTTGACTCATTCGAGGAGTTTTTCTCTGGGGACCATATCCCATTGGGGATTTACAAAAGGAGACAGTATGTTTTCACTGAGATTTTAAAGGCGTTCAAAAATGAACATTGACTTGAATGGGCATTGGCCTTGCTTTTGACTGGCGCTTTACTTTTTCATGCCCGGGTCTTCTTCTTTTTCTTCTTCTTCTTCTTTTATTGAAAAGATCTCCCAAAGATTGTGTCGTATGCACATGCCTATCAAAGATCTAGCATACTTGAAGAGTTGATTCGGGGGAACTCACCATCCATATTTTGGAATGAGCAATGATCACCAACAGGGTTTTTAAGAAACGAATATACAGGCTCAATTGGGCAATGCAAAGGATAAAAGTGTATCGGATAGAGAAACGAATGCCTTTCATCATAAGGCACTTGAGTTACCGCACGAGGTTGAAAGTAAAGAAACACTCGAAAATTGATGTTACTCCGAGCAAGAAAATTTCTAACCATTTATCTCATACAATCGCTAGAACTACCTCCATTTGGCCCAATGTGGGGTGGTTCTTGATAGGGGTTATCAAATAAAACCGCGCTCAAATGGGTTGTCAACGGTCACCTGTAGTATTTGGGATAGGAAAATGATCGCCTCCTTCCTTTCGAATATCATACCTTTTGCGAGAAAACTCATTGTCTTGGGGAATACAGCACCTATTTAGCACACGACTCACTATGGACTAAAATATAGGATGTGTGTGAAAATGGCTTGTCTTTCATCATTCTGTCATGCCCCATTCTACACATTTGATGTATCATGTGTATTTTACGCTCCAAGCCAGAATTGGTAAATTAAACATGCAGAATAGTCATGCATGAATCATGGCATGCGTAAACGTGATGCAAATGTGGCAATTTTTAGCATCACGTGTGTTCACAGAATGTGTAAGTATGAAAGAAAATTTTAAGAATGGGAGAATTCGAATTGCCCCAGGACAAGTGAGCGGATCGAACAAATGGGGAGTCTACTCCTTAAGTTGAGGAGCGGCCTGTCTCTGACTTTGCCCCTATACCACGAAATGCATGGGCGAAGTGAAGCATTTAGCCTTTTTCAATGTTGACAACCGTCATGATCGTCGGTCGACTGCCCTGCGAAAAAGAGAGTAGAGAGATTAACTTGGAAGCCAAATGATTTAAAGAAGATATACTCTCCTTTTTAATTCAGGGTTTGCGATCAATTTGCTCCCATTGTCATTAGAATAGATTTCATCATATGATCATGATTTTGCCCCTTGGAGTTGTCTCCTTTGATATGTTAAATGTTAGTATACATTTTTTATTAAAAAGGAAAGGAGACGTGTTAGTCAGTATATGAAGGGATAAATTAGAAACGATAATGGTTTACTCTTCATCTCGAATGTCTTGCCAGCTTTGCTGGGTTGAGTTCCCTTCGACTTTCTGGACACGTTACCATTAAGGACAAGGTTGTGCCAAAATATTAACTTCGGTCTCGTTCGCCAAGTATTTTTGTTTCTTTTCGCAAAAAGAAATATGCAAAAAATTACATTCCCCATCCTTGGGAATCGAACTTGGATCTTTCGGACCACTGTTCATCCCCCATGCCATCTGGTCCACGAGACCGTAGGCGCCCATGAAGGCTCCTTTTTAAGGGTTAATCTTCAGATAGCACAGTCCTGTCGTATTGGGCAATTTTTCGTCATGATGCTTTTCAAGGCGATTTATAATCCCTGTTAAGAATGGAATAAGTCAATTCAAAACTTGACACGATTATGGGAAAATTGGAACGATATAAAATTACCCATCTTTGAGATCGCTCGGGTCTCTCATTCGCATTTTTCTTTGTTTGAAGCCATCCATCTAGTGGTGATGTCCACGAATTGATTTGCCCCAAGTTTTGTTCAACTTGCATTTAGATATGATTGTGTTCTTGGGCCAGTTTACAAATTCCTGAGAACAGAAAGGATTCAATTTAAAACTGGAGCAATTGAGGGCAAATTGGAACGATACGGAATTACTCTTCGAGTTTACGCAGATTTTTACTCGCCATTAATTTTTTCCTCAAGTTTGGTGTGGTAACGGGTCCGAGCATTTAATAGGGGGAAGGAAGATTACTACTTATTACTTTTGCATTAATTCCTAGGCATCAATAAAAGTAGAAAACATCTCGTGCAAGGAAATAAAGCATATCCATTCGTTCAGGATCGGCTTTGCTCCTTTTGCAGGCTCTCCGGTGGTCAGCAAGCTTCATTCCGGATCAGGTACGTATCGGTCATGTTGAAGGTCCCGTGATCACTAACTTCGAAATACAGGCTCAATATGCACATCACAGCCCCGATGCTTTATCAACATCGAACTGGTTGATCATGACAGTGAGCTTGTTGTCCATGCCAGCTTGGTGGTGATACGTCCCCTCTTTCTCGAGAGGTATCAATTCTGATCCCATAGGGTTGGTCTTTTCGTATCTCCCTACAACAGAACTTGGTCCTGTTATGAACTGATCCAACTCACCTCTTAAACGGGCATTTTCGATCTTCAGATACTATCTTTCGTCGAATGTGAGGAGGCTATTGCAGTTGGGACAAGTGGTGGAGTCGAAAGCTTCCTTATACCTCTTGTTCTCTGCTCGGAGTTTTTCATTTTCAGCTTTCAAAAACTCAACTTCATGGCACTCATGTTGAGTCCTTACTCGAGTTCGCCTATTTTGAAACCAAAACTTGATTTGCATAGGGTTCAGCCCAATTTCTTGGCTCAGCTCCATTCTTTGTTTGTCATCTGGCATAGGGCATCCTGTAAAGAAATCTTCAAGCTTTTGAACCTGAAGCTCGGTGTGACGCCGGCGACGCTTCCTTTGACCCTGGTTGTTGTTGTCTCTATCTTTATCGAGATCTTGGATATCATAGGCGGAAGAGCCAAGCTCCATGGTCTGAATTCCAAACATGGTCTCAAACTCTATATCTCCCATGTTCAGTAAGTAACGATAGCTCTCAAGTGTATTGGGTTGAGACATCCTCGATTGATTAATGGTTCCTCAAAGTTTGCTACTCTCTCTTATATTTTCACTCTCTCTGAATTTTCCTGAGCGACCGTGTATGCTTTAAAACTCTCTTCTGAGTATGGATGAAGATTACCAGGAGGGCGTCTCTTTTAAAATTTAGGCATGGGTTTAGAAACTGTATTGCTTCTCCTGAGAGTTCTGTCTTTCTCAACTTTATCATATTTCTCGCTTAGCTCGTCTTCTTTCATCTTTTCATGGTAGGGGTCCCTGTCATTATCTCTTCGACCTGTCTCGAGTGTCAGCTTTGCAGGCGAGCTCTTTTCTCTGTCTACAAATGAAGACAAGTCTTCTCTTCTTTTCGCTAAAGTTTGCCTTGTCTCCCACTTAGGTAGTCTTTTCAAAGTGGTGATATCACTTCAAATTTTTTTGCAAAGATTTTGGATTCGCTCGGCTCGAGATTGCAGACTAACGGGGATTCTAGCTGACGGAGGTGACATCGAAAGGGAATATCAGGTAGGAAAATTTGACCGATAGATATTGCCACCGTGAAGTCAATATTTAACGCGAAGCGGATTATCACCTTCGTATTCCAATCGTTTGCTTCACTTCTCTCCTCTTATCTTCCGTATTCTGTCAATCGGCCTTGATTCTCTCCTCTATCATTTTGATAATAATGGTCAGTCTTCCTACACACATCTTCCCAACTGAAGTTATGTTCAAATGGGAAAGGCTTTATTACCTTCTTGGCCGAGGCTGTATTTACATAGCGCATCATTCGAGTGTCGAAGTTGAGATCCTCGGTTTGTTCAGGGAGATAAATGCTTCTTCGGTCAAAGGCACCAACTTGGAGAGGGAATATAGGGCGTTCCCTCACGTCTTCATCAACTTTCTGGAGGCCTGTCGGACACTCACAAAACAGTCACCTTAGCCCGCATCGTGAAAGCTTTCTACCAGGATCAATCTGAATATCTGGAGTTTACAGAACACTCGGTTGCCCGGTACAAAAAGGCCATCAAGTCCGCCGATGAACAGGTCTCGCTGTTGGTTCACGAGAGAGAGAAGCTGGTGGAGCGTCTAGCTTTAAACCAAACTTACTTTGAGCATGATCCGAGTGATATCGTGATGAAGTTCAAATGTAAGTTGCTAGAGGAGAGGCTTGACGATCTAACAGCGGATATAACTTTCGAGAGGGACTTGATTGACAATCTGAAACTGGCCGTTGAACACCATGAGGTTAATGCAGCCAGGCATAGGAAAAATGTACCGGCCTGTTCTTCAAGCTTGCAGATCTCAAAGCCCAGGTCGCCCGGTGTAGGCAAAGCATTAATTTCATGAAGAGTCAGTTGAGCTCTTTTGTGATGCTTATTAGGGTTCAGTTTGGCTTTACTTTTTCTCTCTAGTGAATTGTCGTAAAACTCGTTAATGAATAGAATGAAAGAGAAGTTTCGCATGTTTGTACTTTAATTTCCAGCTATCTCTTCTCCTACATAGCGTAATAGAACGACTTGAGGTACTGAAGACATCGAGGCTCAGCACTCTTCTTGGTATTCTTGTTAGTTGCTCCAGACGATAATATTGAGAACATTGAAGAAGGATTCGGCAGCGGCCCCCACTAGCCGCCTGGAGACCCGCGTTCAATCATGTGAATTAGTAAAGCTGTGACCACTCGATTAGTGTGCCAATAAATGCACTAAGGGCGCGCATGAGAACGTTTCTGTTTCTCTATTTCTGTTCCAAACCTATTCCAGAAATAGGTTTGGAACAGAAACTCGTTTGGCAACGCAAATCTGTTTTTTCTATTTCTGGAACAAAAATCCGTTCCAGAAATAGATTTTGGCCCAAAACCAGAAACAAAAAATTTTTGTTTCTGGCAGAAATAGAAAAATCTATTTCTGTTCCAAAATTATTTCTGGAACAGAATGGTTGTCATGCGCGCCCTAAGCCACCTATTGCATGCCCCACTTCATTCATGTTTTGTTTCTTTTGGTGTCCACTTGCTCGTGTCGGCAGAAATGCCCGTGGGCCAAGTTCAATAATAACGTTCTGGTCCTCCAAAATCCTCCACGTGGTTCGAATCCGAGGAAGCTAAAAGGCAAACCTTTGTTCGGTTTAATTAGAAAGGCATTGCAAGGTCGGGTTAATATGCTTGTTTCATGGTTCTGATTACACGATTTATGCTTTTTCAACAAAAATACAAGAGCCTCTCCAATACATTAGAATGCCCTCATGCCCGATCCGGATAAATTTATCGTCGCATCAGAATACATAGCTCATATATATACATGCTCATCGATCGACACGATTCTTTCTCCAGGAGGATCGATCTCTTTGCTTGCCCCCAAGGTTATTGGCTAAGACATCAGCAATTATCCGTCCTTTCTTATTCTTCAAGATTATTCCGGATGTATTATTGAACCTGATTTTGCTCCCATCTAGGGTACCTGTGATTCCCTGCAAAATTAAATGAAATAATTAGCATATGATCCAAGAGAGTTCGGTCCATGACTCCTAGATTAGTCCAATTTTGTTTCTTCATTTTGTGGAGAAATCAGACAGAATTTTCTTAAGAGAACATAAGTGAATTTCTTAAAGGGATTTTCTTACAGATTTTTATAACTTGAAAAATGTGATAAAATCTCTTGACGTTTATCAAATTTTTCGAAAGAATTTTCTTCTTTTATCATAATGAATTTTTAGGGTAAATTTGTCAAGAAAATCTCATTTCTATTAAAGTGGAAAAGATTGAAAAAATTCTTTATTGGCCAACAAATCTCCTGAAGGGATTCTTTCGCATTTATTTTTTTCAGAAATGGGACAACAATTTGATTTTTATTTTCTTTTGAAAAATGACCACGACGTTAAGTTCAAAATTTAACCGACACCTAACATGGACCGACCAAAATAAATACAAGATAAAGTTAGAGAACTTACTTTTACCTTGATAAAAATGCAAATCACATTGACATGCACATAAATCATGAGTTTAAATCTTAGCCTATCTACCGTAAAGGCTCACAAATTGAAGCGAAGACTTACGGTAATGCGATAATCTTGCGCACATAATCAAGATTAGTCGTGATCCCACGACGTAATCAGGATTAGCCGGGTCTTTCCACTTCGGCTGCTCGAGTCAAAATTATACCCTTACTTCGGTAATCTTACCAAGCCTAAGGCCTAACTTTTAAAACTCATTTTTGAAAAGAGGTTCGAGATTGAATCTGGACTAACTTTCGACGTAATCTCACGCCGAACGCTAGAACCAAATCACAATACCATCTTAAAACTAGTGGCCCAAGTCCGACCATGGGACGTGTGTGATGTAGTGCTAAAGCAATTAAACACGCACAACAATTAAATGCAAGCACCACTTCAAAATGTGCGAAATTAAACAAACAATTCCAACACCAAACCTGTTAAACAAAGGGTTAGTCAAACACTCCACCCCTTATAACTCCATCTGCAAAATCATTTAACACCAGGTGTTAAATGATTTTGCAGATGGGAGTTATAAGGGGTGGAGTGTTTGACTAACCCTTTGTTTAACAGGTTTGGTGTTGGAATTGTTTGTTTAATTTCGCACATTTTTGAAGTGGTGCTTGCATTTAATTGTTGTGCGTGTTTAATTGCTTTAGCACTACATCACACACGTCCCATGGTCGGACTTGGGCCACTAGTTTTTAAGATGGTATTGTGATTTGGTTCTAGCGTTCGGCGTGAGATTACGTCGAAAGTTAGTCCAGATTCAATCTCGAACCTCTTTTCAAAATGAGTTTTAAAAGTTAGGCCTTAGGCTTGGTAAGATTACCGAAGTAAGGGTTATAATTTTTGACTCGAGCAGCCGAAGTGGAAAGACCCGGCTAATCCTGATTACGTCGTGGGATCACGACTAATCTTGATTATGTGCGCAAGATTATCGCATTACCGTAAGTCTTTCGCTTCAATTTGTGAGCCTTTACGGTAGATAGGCTAAGATTTAAACTCATGATTTATGTGCATGTCAATGTGATTTGCATTTTTATCAAGGTAAAAGTAAGTTCTCTAACTTTATCTTGTATTTATTTTTGGTCGGTCCATGTTAGGTGTCGGTTAAATTTTGAACTTAACGTCGTGGTCATTTTTTCAAAAGAAAAAAATCAAATTGTTGTCCCATTTCTGAAAAAATAATGCGAAAGAATCCCTTCAGGAGATTTTGTTGGCCAATAAAGAATTTTTTCATATCTTTTCCACTTTAATAGAAATGAGATTTTCTTGACAAATTTACCCCTAAAAATTCATTATGATAAAAGAAGAAATTCTTTCGAAAAATTTGATAAACGTCAAGAGATTTTATCACATTTTTCAAGTTATAAAAATCTGTAAGAAAATCCCTTTTAAGAAATTCACTTATGTTCTCTTAAGAAAATTCTGTCTGATTTCTCCACAAAATGAAGAAACAAAATTGGACTAATCTAGGAGTCATGGACCGAACTCTCTTGGATCATATGCTAATTATTTCATTTAATTTTGCAGGGAATCACAGGTACCCTAGATGGGAGCAAAATCAGGTTCAATAATACATCCGGAATAATCTTGAAGAATAAGAAAGGACGGATAATTGCTGATGTCTTAGCCAATAACCTTGGGGCAAGCAAAGAGATCGATCCTCCTGGAGAAAGAATCGTGTCGATCGATGAGCATGTATATATATGAGCTATGTATTCTGATGCGACGATAAATTTATCCGGATCGGGCATGAGGGCATTCTTAATGTATTGGAGAGGCTCTTGTATTTTTGTTGAAAAAGCATAAATCGTGTAATCAGAACCCATGAAACAAGCATATTAACCCGACCTTGCAATGCCTTTCTAATTAAACCGAACAAAGGTTTGCCTTTTAGCTTCCTCGGATTCGAACCACGTGGAGGATTTTGGAGGACCAGAACGTTATTATTGAACTTGGCCCACGGGCATTTCTGCCGACACGAGCAAGTGGACACCAAAAGAAACAAAACATGAATGAAGTGGGCATGCAATAGGTGGCTTAGGGCGCGCATGACAACCATTCTGTTCCAGAAATAATTTCTGGAACATAAATAGATTTTTCTATTTCTGCCAGAAACAAAATTTTTTGTTTCTGGTTTTGGGCCAAAATCTATTTCTGGAACGGATTTTTGTTCCAGAAATAGAAAAACAGATTTGCGTTGCCAAACGAGTTCTGTTCCAACCTATTTCTGGAATAGGTTTGGAACAGAAATAGAGAAACAGAAACGTTCTCATGCGCGCCCTTAGTGCATTTATTGGCACACTAATCGAGTGGTCACAGCTTTACTAATTCACATGATTGAACGCGGGTCTCCAGGCGGCTAGTGGGGGCCGCTGCCGAATCCTTCTTCAATGTTCTCAATATTATCGTCTGGAGCAACTAACAAGAATACCAAGAAGAGTGCTGAGCCTCGATGTCTTCAGTACCTCAAGTCGTTCTATTACGCTATGTAGGAGAAGAGATAGCTGGAAATTAAAGTACAAACATGCGAAACTTCTCTTTCATTCTATTCATTAACGAGTTTTACGACAATTCACTAGAGAGAAAAGTAAAGCCAAACTGAACCTAATAAGCATCACAAAAGAGCTCAACTGACTCTTCATGAAATTAATGCTTTGCCTACACCGGGCGACCTGGGCTTTGAGATCTGCAAGCTTGAAGAACAGGCCGGTACATTTTTCCTTATGCCTGGCTGCATTAACCTCATGGTGTTCAACGGCCAGTTTCAGATTGTCAATCAAGTCCCTCTCGAAGTTATATCCGCTGTTAGATCGTCAAGCCTCTCCTCTAGCAACTTACATTTGAACTTCATCACGATATCACTCGGATCATGCTCAAAGTAAGTTTGGTTTAAAGCTAGACGCTCCACCAGCTTCTCTCTCTCGTGAACCAACAGCGAGACCTGTTCATCGCGGACTTGATGGCCTTTTTGTACCGGGCAACCGAGTGTTCTGTAAACTCCAGATATTCAGATTGATCCTGGTAGAAAGCTTTCACGATGCGGGCTAAGGTGACTGTTTTGTGAGTGTTCCGACAGGCCTCCAGAAAGTTGATGAAGACGTGAGGGAACGCCCTATATTCCCTCTCCAAGTTGGTGCCTTTGACCGAAGAAGCATTTATCTCCCTGAACAAACCGAGGATCTCAACTTCGACACTCGAATGATGCGCTATGTAAATACAGCCTCGGCCAAGAGGTAATAAAGCCTTTCCCATTTGAACATAACTTCAGTTGGGAAGATGTGTGTAGGAAGACTGACCATTATTATCAAAATGATAGAGGAGAGAATGAAGGCCGATTGACAGAATACGGAGATAAGAGGAGAGAAGTGAAGCAAACGATTGGAATACGAAGGTGATAATCCGCTTCGCGTTAAATATTGACTTCACGGTGGCAATATCTATCGGTCAGATTTTCCTACCTGATATTCCCTTTCGATGTCACCTCCGTCAGCTAGAATCCCCGTTAGTCTGCAATCTCGAGCCGAGCAAATCCAAAATCTTTGCAAAAAAATTTGAAGTGATATCACCACTTTGAAAAGACTACCTAAGTGGGAGACAAGGCAAACTTTAGCGAAAAGAAGAGAAGACTTGTCTTCATTTGTAGACAGAGAAAAGAGCTCGCCTGCAAAGCTGACACTCGAGACAGGTGGAAGAGATAATGACAGGGACCCCTACCATGAAAAGATGAAAGAAGACGAGCTAAGCGAGAAATACGATAAAGTTGAGAAAGACAGAACTCTCAGGAGAAGCAATACAGTTTCTAACCCATGCCTAAATTTTAAAAGAGACGCCCTCCTGGTAATCTTCATCCATACTCAGAAGAGAGTTTTAAAGCATACACGGTCGCTCAGGAAAATTCAGAGAGAGTGAAAATATAAGAGAGAGTAGCAAACTTTGAGGAACCATTAATCAATCGAGGATGTCTCAACCTAATACACTTGAGAGCTATCGTTACTTACTGAACATGGGAGATATAGAGTTTGAGACCATGTTTGGAATTCAGACCATGGAGCTTGGCTCTTCCGCCTATGATATCCAAGATCTCGATAAAGATAGAGACAACAACAACCAGAGTCAAAAGAAGCGTCGCCGGCGTCACACCGAGCTTTAGGTTCAAAAGCTTGAAGATTTCTTTACAGGATGCCCTATGCCAGATGACAAACAAAGAATGGAGCTGAGCCAAGAAATTGGGCTGAACCTTATGCAAATCAAGTTTTGGTTTCAAAATAGGCGAACTCGAGTAAGGATTCAACATGAGTGCCATGAAGTTGAGTTTTTGAAAGCTGAAAATGAAAACTCCGAGCAGAGAACAAGAGGTATAAGGAAGCTTTCGACTCCACCACTTGTCCCAACTGCAATAGCCTCCTCACATTCGACGAAAGATAGTATCTGAAGATCGAAAATGCCGTTTAAGAGGTGAGTTGGATCAGTTTCATAACAGGACCAAGTTCTGTTGTAGGGAGATACGAAAAGACCAACCCTATGGGATCAGAATTGATACCTCTCGAGAAAGAGGGGACGTATCACCACCAAGCTGGCATGGACAACAAGCTCACTACCATGATCAACCAGTTCGATGTTGATAAAGCATCGGGCTGTGATGTGCATATCGAGCCTGTATTTCGAAGTCAGTGATCACGGGACCTTCAACATGACCGATACGTACCTGATCCGGAATGAAGCTTGCTGACCACCGGAGAGCCTGCAAAAGGAGCAGAGCCGATCCTGAACGAATGGATATGCTTTATTTCCTTGCACGAGATGTTTTCTACTTTTATTGATGCCTAGGAATTAATGCAAAAGTAATAAGTAGTAATCTTCCTTCCCCCTATTAAATGCTCGGACCCGTTACCACACCAAACTTGAGGAAAAAATTAATGGCGAGTAAAAATCTGCGTAAACTCGAAGAGTAATTCCGTATCATTCCAATTTGCCCTCAATTGCTCCAGTTTTAAATTGAATCCTTTCTGTTCTCAGGAATTTGTAAACTGGCCCAAGAACACAATCATATCTAAATCAAGTTGAACAAAACTTGGGGCAAATCAATTCGTGGACATCACCACTAGATGGATGGCTTCAAACAAAGAAAAATGCAAATGAGAGACCCGAGCGATTTCAAAGATGGGTAATTTTATATCGTTCCAATTTTCCCATAATCGTGTCGAGTTTTGAATTGACTTATTCCATTCTTAACAGGGATTATAAATCGCCTTGAAAAGCATCATGACGAAAAATTGCCCAATACGACAAGACTGTGCTATTTGAAGATTAACCCTTAAAAAGGAGCCTTCATGGGCGCCTATGGTCTCGTGGACCAGATGGCATGGGGGATGAACAGTGGTTCGAAAGATCCAAGTTCGATTCCCAAGGATGGGGAATGTAATTTTTTGCATATTTCTTTTTGCGAAAAGAAACAAAAATACTTGGCGAACGAGATCGAAGTTAATATTTTGGCACAACCTTGTCCTTAATGGTAACGTGTCCAGAAAGTCGAAGGGAACTCAATCTAGCAAAGCTGGCAAGACATTCGAGATGAAGAGTAAACCATTATCGTTTCTAATTTATCCCTTCCTATACTGACTAACACGTCTCCTTTCCTTTTTGACAGAAAATGTATACTAACATTTAACATATCAAAGGAGACAACTCCAAGGGGCAAAATCATGATCATATGATGAAATCTATTCTGATGACAATGGGAGCAAATTGATCGCAAACCCTGAATTGAAAAGGAGAGTATATCTTCTTTAAATCATTTGGCTTCCAAGTTAATCTCTCTACTCTCTTTTTCGCAGGGGCAGTCGACCAACGATCATGATGATTGTCAACATTGAAAAAGGCTAAATGCTTCACTTCGCCCATGCATTTCGTGGTATAGGGGCAAAGTCAAAGACAGGCCGTTCCTCAACTTAAGGAGTAGACTCCCCATTTGTTCGATCCGCTCACTGTCCTGGGGCAATTCGAATTCTCCCATTCTTAAAATTTTCTTTCATACTTACACATTCTGTGAACACACATGATGCTAAAAATTGCCACATTTGCATCACGTTTACGCATGCTATGATTCATGCATGACTATTCTGCATGTTTAATTTACCAATTCTGGCTTGGAGCATAAATACACATGATACATCAAATGTGTAGAATGGGGCATGACAGAATGATGAAAGACAAGCCATTTTCACACACATCCTATATTTTAGTCCATAGTGAGTCGTGTGCTAAATAGGTGCCGTATTCCCCAAGACAATGAGTTTTCTCGCAAAAGGTATGATAGTCGAAAGGAAGGAGGCGATCATTTTCCTATCCCAAATACTACAGGTGACCGTTGACAACCCATTTGAGCAGCGGTTTTATTTGATAACCCCTATCAAGAACCACCCCACATTGCGGCCAAATAGAGGTAGTTCTAGCGATTGTATGAGATAAATGGATAGAAATTTTCTTGCTCGGAGTAACATCAATTTTCGAGTGTTTCTTTACTTTCAACCTCGTGCGGTAACTCAAGTGCCTTATGATGAAAGGCATTCGTTTCTCTATCCGATACACTTTTATCCTTTGCATTGCCCAATTGAGCATGTATATTCGTTTCTTAAAAACCCTGTTGGTGATCATTGCTCATTCCAAAATATGGATGGTGCCGCCTCAAAGCAGAAGAAC
The DNA here is from genome assembly GCA_019149425.1 of Psidium friedrichsthalianum. Lineage (NCBI taxonomy): Eukaryota > Viridiplantae > Streptophyta > Magnoliopsida > Myrtales > Myrtaceae > Psidium > Psidium friedrichsthalianum. The sequence continues at coordinate 1,827 of JAGVVM010001216.1, read as the reverse complement.
TCAGAAGAAATAGGGCTACATAGAGTTCCCGAATCAACTCTTCAAGTATGCTAGATCTTTGATATGCATGTGCATACGACACAATCTTTGGGAGATCTTTTCAATAAAAGAAGAAGAAGAAGAAAAAGAAGAAGACTCGGGCATGAAAAAGTAAAGCGCTAATCAAAAGCAAGGCTAATGCCCATTCAGGTCAATGTTCATTTTTGAACGCCTTTAAAATCTCAGTGAAAACATACTGTCTCCTTTCGTAAATCCCCAATGGGATTTGGTCCCCAGAGAAAAACTCCTCGAATGAGTCAAAATTGCGAAACATACTCATTCGAAGTTTACACCGTTTGGGAGAGACGACGGTATTAGCTGAAGTTGATATCATTCTCATACAACGATGGTGTTCTTTAAGGACTATTCTAGAGGGTCGAGACTGATGATAATTATGCAATGATCACTAACGTCAAACCCACCTCATATATATCTTCTGGGCCCAAACAAGCCTTCCTTGGTCCTCAATCCTAACCTACGTTACAACCCTTGAAAGTCTTTTCTGATTAAGGTGCTTGAGTTAACGTAGTGTTGAATGATTTTAAGCATCGCTCGAAAAGGTACCAGCAAGACTATTCCTCTCTCATTTTTGCAGGGTTCTTGACTTGTAAATCCGGAGTAGACGATGAAGACTTTTTGTCAATAGCTTTGACTCAAAAGAGTCCCCTTTGGTAAGCCTTTGATCCAGCCTATATTACGATCCTAAGTAAGACCTCCAAATCGACTTGATCGTACCAGTTGCGAGATTACTTAGACTCCTGTTGAATGCGATGATGGTAAGATTGAGTGATTTCTTTTCAATCCTGCAATCAGGATAAACAACATTTCTCGAGGGTGAGGGAAAGCCCTTTCGACTGAAGTCCCCCATTCAGATTACATTCGAGGCGTTCATACCATGATAATCTCCTTGAACATAATTAGTAATGCAAACTTGACAAATAGTCATGCATGATCCATATTTTGATTGATTGCATCATGAGTTATTATACAGATTGCTTCTAATCATTGCAAACTTAACTGAATAAGTTTTGCATGAACCAATGAACTCATTGATGAAAATGCTTGCACATGTTACCTCTGATACTGCTTGACAGGTAAAACATTCCCGATGTTCGAGTTACCTTCCAAGGTCTCGAAATTCATTCGGCGATTATTAAATGAACAAGCCTAGTGTCCAGAAACCACCAGGCATTTCTTCCAACTCCTCAGGTGAGTGTATCTTCAACCTGAAACTTTTAAGAGAATGAATTTTGACAATTGTCGGGGTGCTCGATTCCATTGTGGCACAAACAGGTATCCACCTTCTTCAAATGAAGTATGATTAGTCTCGAAAATAGAAATGTTCAAGATACTTTGATCTTTGTCTCTTTGGCTTATTTCTAAGGCAACAGGAGAACAAAATTGGTTTGAGCTTTTGCAGGATTCCTAATCTCCCCAAATCCCAGAATGGCACCCTTCACGGTAAGTTAAATTGGGTTTAAGCTTCTGTAGGATTCCTGGTCTCCCAGATTCCAGAATGGCACCTTTCATGGTAAGATAATTTGGGTTTGAGCTTTTGCAGGATTCCTAGTCTCCCAAAATCCCAGAATGGCACCCTTCACGGTAAGTTAAATCGGGTTAAACTTCTGCAGGATTCCTAGTCTCTCAAATCCCAGAATGGCACCCTTCATGGTAAGATAATTTGGGTATGAGCTTCTACAAGATTCCTGGTCTCCCAAGATCCCTAAATTGGCACCCAAAAATCATTTTCTCAGTTAATACCTCTTTTGTCTACCTAAAAAAGATGAA
>JAGVVM010001215.1:0-31402 GCA_019149425.1 Psidium friedrichsthalianum | reverse complement strand
TGTGGTGGGTACTCTCTGTTGGTTTCTTTTCTGGGTTGCATCTTACAGGATTAGTTCTCGCAATTTCTGGAGACGCATGCCAAATCGAAAAAAAACTTCATGCATAATCTTCTGAAAACATTCAAATTCGGCTCAGCAAAGGTGAATGGAGAGACCGGCGGGCTCTGTTTCCGGCGAACATTTTTCATGTACTTGCGTACGGTTTCTTGTTCTGTTTCATGGTCTGATTGCGTTGTTGAATCTCTGTCGCTGCCGTGACCAGAGGACAAGGGAAGAGGACTGGGAGAGAATAGCTGCTCAAGAGCAAAAGGCATTTCGCATTCGAAGCGTTGGTTGCCTGCAAACGAAAGATTTTCACCCAAACTCAACAAACTCGGTGAAGGTGGTTTTGGCCCCGCCCCGTATACAGGGTCAGTGACTTCTGCTGTGCGATTCACCGCAAGTTTTAAAGTTCCTAGTTGCTTTCTCATGTACTGAGCACCCAGCCCCTTTGATTCTCTAGCCCGCAGTAGAAGTAGGGAATTTATGGTGAAATGTGGGGTTGTCCTTCCCGTGTGTTGCTCAATAATTTAGTCAATCTGATCAGAGTGGGAAAAGATGGAATGGACTAATCATCTGTAGGGACATTTCGCGACATGTGTCTTCGGTTCTCAAATTGTATTTGCTGATGAACTTGTATGTCACAGATTAATATAAGTACGGTCATTGGTTTAAGGCATATCTTTAGCTACAGTAGCCAGTCTGTCGGTTCAAGAGATGTGTTTATCTAGAGTTTATGTGCTAATTATCAATTACAGCAGCTACTGTTAGTCAGAGACGCGGTGATGGTAGAGCTGTCTAATGCGGCGTCTGTAGATGTTTTTCTCGAAAGATTTGTGAATATGATGATTCTAGGATGTCATGGATCGGTTTACATTATATGACTTGCCTGCTCTCTCGTTTTCCCTGCAAAGATCCTGGTTTCTAGGTCTTGCCGTGACTGTGAAAGTTTTGGACATGGTTACTCTGGATTTTTGTTGCTAGCTGTTCTCTTGTTCTCCTGATTCTACACGTTATTAAGAATGAACATATGAACTTGTGCTCAGGGAGTACAGGAATTACGTTCAGATGTTTGAACTGCTCTGCTTGCCTATCTTGTTATTCAACTTCTTGCTAATTGTGATCGAGCTTCTTTCATGCTTAGCCTACATCACATGTTCAACCAATAGAGGGCAGTGTTTTTCAGGCATCAACAAAATTTCAGAGATTACTTCATTGACCTTACAGTTGTTCTCTGCAGGAAGGTTGGAAGATGGGAGAGAAATTGCGGTGAAAAGCTTTCTCGTAGCTCAAATCAAGGGAAGAAGGAATTTACAAATGAAGCAAAGTTATTGGCACGTGTACAGCACCGGAATGTTGTAAATTTGTTGGGGTACTGTGTCCACGGAGCAGAAAAGTTGCTAGTTTACGAGTATGTCCCAATGAGAGCCTTGGACAAGCTTCTATTCAGTAAGTATTAGTTAATCTTTGTAAATGCTTCCCTTTCTGGTCCTCTTCTAAAATGTTATCATCCAACCTTGCACAATGGACCAGCACAAGAAAAAAATTTCAACAGCCGGTGAAGAGTTCTCTCGATCGCGATGTAGTGGGGTCTGTCTTTTGGCTTCCAAGCAAGATTTGAAAAAAAAATATATATATATAGCTGCTCTGAAGTTATTGACCAACTAAGTCTGATATCTGATTCTTCACGAGACTTGAGAATACCTTTTAAATTTGAAATGGTTTGCTTGCTGCAATTGTTTGACCTCTATTTCCCCATAAGTTTTCCGCGTTATATTTACTTTGGTATATATATGATGGTTCCGTCAATTCGGATGAATACATAACAATATAGATTCCATGAAGAAGGTCAAGTTTTTGGTTTTATCAGTTTGCCATAGGAGTGTACATTTTAATTTGAATCTTGACTTCTTACTATCCATATATGCATGTGGCAGTCCTTACACTTCGCATGAGTTTGATTTGATCAACTTTTGGGCTCTTTTGTATATGTTTTCTTGTCGAGTTCAAAGATGTTGCTGATGAATTTTTTTAAAAAAAAAATCCAGGATGTGTATGTGTATTTGGTGATTCTTAGGCTGTTGTTGTTAAAATTCTTAACTACAGTCAAACTTATCTGCGATTAACAATCTTTCTTTGAGAGAGTTTCTTCATAAAAGGAAATAAATGATGAGTTATTATTGTTTAGATTTAAATGTTCTCGAGAAACTTATGGGTACTCTTAAACTGAATATTACATTTGCCTAGTGAGGAGTCACATATTCTGCACAGAATCTTTTTCCATGATAGATGAAAATTTTCGAACTGATTATTATATTTGCCTTAGTGAGGAGTCACACATATTCTGGGCAGACTCTTTTTCCTTGATGAATGAAAACTTTCATCTAAGACTTAACTACTAAGTCAACTGTGGTGCTTATTCAATTTTTCATCTGAAATACATTAGTGTGAAAATAAGTGCTTACATCGAACTGGTACCTGTGTTCGAATTCTCCCAATAAATGTGGTAGGAGTATCTATGTGCAAACTTACAGTAGAGATTTATTTACAATTGGAGTTATTTTCACAAGTGGAAGCAAAGTACACCTCATATGATTACCTTTATAAGTTAAGCAATGTCATCTGAAGCCTTCATTGTGCCATGACGTCTTCTATCTGCAATGTTGCCTTAATTTCATTATTCGTTCCATTTGTATTCGTTTAAACTATGACAGTCAAGTAGAACCAAGTCAATAAGTTATCTCCTTTCATGCATTAAGCATAAAATAAGAGTTCAGGTTCTCTCTCTCTCTCTCTCCTCTCTACACACACAACACACACCTACCTCTTTTTTGGTTGGAGCGGGATGGTCCTGCCAAACCTCAGACCCCGACACTTTTATTTTGTGTAAATCTTCTGTAATAGAAAAGCAATTATATGAAGCCATATGCTCCTTTCCGTAATGACTGTTGAATATTCAGTAAGGAGTTGGATCTGATGTTGAAATGAAGTTGGGCAATGGATGATGAAACGTTAAGCATAATGGGGCTTGTGTTTCAAATTCCAGGAGTTAACTACTAAGAGCCCCAAACTGTTACAATATTGATTTTGCTGTCAAACCACTTTGCTGAAAGCTGTTTTGTCTAGTACTATTGATTTTGCAGTCAAAACCACTTTGTTGAAAGCTGTTTATTTAATCTGTTTTCCCTTGATCTGATGCAGTATCCATTGTTTTAGAAGTAATCAATGTCCATCTACTTCGAACCATCTACTTTGACTAACCCCACCGTTCCCAACTTTAAAACTTCCTTGGACACACACGTTTCACATTCCATTTTGGACACAGTTGTTTGCTACTTTTCCCTCCTCAGTTAATTGATGCATAGAAGTCAAAGCTATAGTGATTCTATCCTGACGGGGGGCTTCATTGGTCTAAATGCAGAATCCAATAGTAAGAAGGAGTTGCTTGACTGGAAAGAGGAGGTTTGACATCATCGCAGGCATCGCCCGCGGCTTGCTCTACCTGCATGAGGACTCGCACAAACTGCATCATTCACCGCGACATCAAGGCGAGCAACATACTCCTCGACGATAAGTGGGTCCGAAGATTGCGGACTTCGGATGGCCGCCTCTTCCGGAAGGCGAGACGCATGTCAACACACGTGTGGCCGGTACCAAGTAAGTGGTCGAGCTTCCTAATAATATATGTTGTTCAGTGCTGTCAATGTCGTGGTCCCTGATCCAGCAGATGCTCTTCTATTTTTCCGAGTATTTAATGGTGGTTAGTTGAAAATATAGGGGATGATTTGTGATTATTATAATTGGTTACAGTGGGTATATGGCTCCAGAATATGTGATGCACGGGAGCTTGTCAAAGGCAGCGGATTGTGTTTAGCTTGGTGTGTTGGTTCTCGAGTTGATCACTGGACAGAGGAACAACTCCTTTAATTTGGACGTGATGCGCAAAATATGCTCGATTGGGTAAGTATGTTACAACCGCATTCTGACTTCTTTTGGAAATATTGGGGGACTCCCAAACAATGCACTCTCTTTTTGTTTGGGGGATAGCATGATTGTCAGAACTTTCGACTCATTTAGTTCCCACAGATGCACAAAAGTAATAAATTTAAAAATCCCTCTTGAAAAGATCTGCAGTAGTGATTCATGCTCAGTTTAGTCCTGAATGAATGGAGATTGATTGAGAAAAGTTCAATTGTAAACGTGTGCGCAAACTACCCTCAATCAGGATGCAGTGCATTGATTTTTCTTTCAACATTGAAATAATATGGCTGCAATTTAAACTTCATCCTTTAATATTTTCTTTTCTTAGCCAGAAAATGAGAATGTACTTCCACATCTTAAAAATTAAATTGAGAGGTGAGGGCCCAAATATAAATATTTAGAAACAAAAGGGAAATTCTTTAAATTGACTCTTTCAAACCAATTGGGTCCACTTTGGTGAAAAGCAACCACCATGTTGCTACGCAAAATAGCAATATTTAAAATGCTCTTAGATGCACATGTTGTGTTGACAACTGAGCATTTTCCCTCATATTTTCGTTTTGAAAGTGGTTAGGAAAAAGGAAAAAGCGTTGTGCCGTGCGAAATGGTCTTAGGATGCATTTATATATTCATGTGAGGAGGACCCAAGTGGTTTGGAAGCCCACAGTGCTTTCAGACCTTATTGGTTATTGATGTGAGTGAGATGGGGTGACCGTCTCTTGATTTGCACATAAAATTGGCAAGTTACGTGCTTGACTGGGCACATGTCCATATCAAAAGCTCTCTATACACGCTGAAAAACAATGCCAAAAGCAAGCTTGTTGGGGTAGATCATGTGTTAGGTCAAGATTCAAGACAAAACAGATATCATATCTTAGAAAGAGGGAATTTGTTCAGATCTATAGTATGCTTCTAATTCCCAACTCTATAAGGTCTATGTATATCGTTTTGTGCGGTATTGCATTAAGCAGTTTTTGGTCAAGTTATGCTCACACGTACTCGTGCTGGACTTTCTGAGCAAGACTTGCACAATGGATGGATTATTAGTCACTCAGTTGGCAAAAGAAACTGAGGCATCTGTTTTTCATTTTTACTCTAGTTGAGTTAGAACTATGTATGAATCTCCAAGCCAGTTGTGCTGTGATTTTCGCAATTATGAACCTCACGTATTGAAGTGTGATTTCTGAATGTATAGGCATACAAAATGTACAAGAAAGGGAGAAGCTTGGAGATTGTGGACCCGGCAGTGGCAACCTCGGCATCCGCGGATCAAGTGGCCATGTGCATCCAAATAGGGCTTTTGTGTACGCAAGGCGACCCGCACCTCCGCCCGACCATGAGCCGGGTTGTGGTCTTGCTGTCGAAGAAGCCCACCAGCCTGGACGAGCCGATCGCAAGGCCGGGCATACCCGGCACCCGTTACAGACGGTCCCGCCGGCCTCCCGGCTTGTCTAGTTCTGCTGGAACAACTACAGGAACTTCCGCGATGCGCTCCTTCGGCTCAGGATACAACACGAGTTCTGCGGCTGCGTCAACGGCCACAACCACAACGACGTCTACCCTCGTGAGTCCTTCAGATCCTCACGGGAAGCGCCCTATGCAGAGTTAGGTACATTACTTCGATCGAGGTATAGGAGTTTTTGGCTATTCTTTATATGCCCAACTTAGAGATTGAAGTGGAATGTAAATGCTATCGAGGGAATTAGTCAGGTAAGGTGTCTAAGGACGTGACCGGAGAATCTATGGAAAGATGCGAAAGAAATTGGTTGTGTTGAAATGTGTAATTTTCCAATATGTAAATTAGTAACTTCATTCTTTTCTGCGACATTTTGTGTATATAACGTCGTCAAATAGTGCTACAAATATAAAATTTGTTTCGAAAAAATAAGTTTATGAAATGGCGTGGAAAAAAACTTATGGTGCTCGACTATGGTCTGCTAGTTTAAATATTGTCTGCAATCTCAAATTGTCAGAAAATCTTGCATAATACTGGCTCTGTATATTTCGCGAAAAATGTGGCATTTTTGAAGTGTTTTCTAGGAAGTTGTTTTTCAAAAAAATGACGTATTTTTTTATGTTTGGGCGAAACCTAAAAAACAAATTTGAAAATATTCTTCGTCATTCCGTAAGGAAAATTAATTTCAACCGTGCATGTCTTTTAATAATTTTTTTAATTTCAGTTTTTTAGTTTTTTTCTTTTTCCTTTTTGCTCTTTCCTTTTTATTTTTTTTATTTTTTGTTTCCTTTCTTTTTCGGCTGGCGATTGTCCACGGTGATTGATCACCAAGCCTCACCGTTGACCCGTGAGGCTCGAGGCTTGGCTTGCCAGATCTAGCGAGATTGACGATCGATCGAAGTAGAAGGGAAAAAAAAGAAAAAGGAAAATAAAAAATTATAAAAAAGAGAAAAGTAAAAAAAAGTTAAATTGTCAATTTTTTCAAAATAGATAAAAATGAAAAGAAAGTAAAAATAAATTAAAAAGAAAGGAAATGTGAAAGACAGGAGGAAGGAAAGATGAAGAAAATGTTTTCCTCTTCTTAAAAGGAGAAATATTTTCTCCAATTTTGAAAAAAAATTTAAAATATTTTTCTTGACTAGTTTATTTTTCACGAATCAAGCACCAGAAAATACGAATTTTTTAAATAATTATTTTTCGTAAAACAAATAGATCCATAGTCTATTTTGATTTTATATTGCCAAGTTTTTTTTTGTTGGAAATTTTATATTGCCAGGTTCAAAAAGACAAATTCACTTTGGGTAGGATAAGTAACTAAAAATCATTTCGAATTTGTCTGGATTACAGCCACCACAGCATCTCCACATGCGGACATTATATATGAATGGATGAAAAAGAAATCATCCTGAATAAAATGTTTTAGATATGAATTATTGTCGATACTGAATTTTTTTTGTTGACTAATTATTTCATATAATATAAACGATCACTTTTAAGGAAATATTTCTCAAATCATTAATTTTTCATGAAATAAGCGGAATTTAATTTTCTTTCCTAATGGGTGAAATTGAGACCGGAGAATCACCCGCTTATATAATGTCCACTTGCAATATATCGCAATTTTTTGCCATATTTTGTAAAACGGCATAGCATCGCGCCCGCATTCTCTCTCTCTCTCACACACAAGTAGACTAGAAAGACCTGCTTAAGTTATACTGGACTCGATTCGAATCACCATTGAAAGGTCAATCTCGACCCAAACTTGATCGAGATGGACTTTTCGAGATCTAAGCCGACTGGTATAGTTTTTTTCGATGATTTCGAACTCGACTCAACTCAATTATGAATAGATTCTTATCCAAGGCTCAAATCGAACTCAAATTCGAGCTTGCGCTCGAGCTCAAATTCTAAAAGAAATACACATCACAATCAAAAAAGAGTATTCCCTGTATAAGTATACAAGTTTGTCTTATATTTCCAGTACTTGGATTTGATTCGCTCCCTTTTTGTTGCAGTGCCCGGGTGTCGCGAATTTTCTCAAATTGTATATCTGAGCTGGTTTTGGCCCTTGATGTTGGTTCCTGGACTATGTTTTATTTTATGTAATTAGACTAGATTAGATATAGCTTATAGATGCAGAGCACGACACGAAAGTACTTCGATGAGTTGATGATTAGTTAACTGACAAGCAAATTGCTGGTCGGCAAAGGAAAAAGAAGAAAATGAACCGATGATCAATAAATGTGCGACTAGGGTGAGACTTCGGCTTTGTGGGGATCATGGAGTTGAGGCCAAGAATTGTCGCCTTCGCAATCGCAATTGATAATTCAGCAGCTCTTTTCGTGCACCTCAGCATATATGATTTGCTATTGCAAATTGACTCGGAAACTTCTCCAATGCCACCAAGAAACTAGACTAGAGTTGGATTTCAACCCTACATACCAGTTTTTCCTCCCCGAGATCAGTACAGTGTTGAGTTGTGCTGATAGGCTTTTAGTTCGTAGGCAAGACTCCCTCTTCTGAGATATTAGGAGTAGAATCGAAGTGGAAGCCTAATTTGTCTGTTCAGAATGTTCTAATTATGGGGTCTTGTTTTTTACCACCTCATCGGATTTAGTTCCCTTAGAATTAAGTTATTTAGTTCTAGATCCAACCTTTGTCAGCGACAATTTGCACAATCTATCCAGCAGTCAACTGCAGCTGCAGCATATAATTCTCATTCTGCAACATGGGAAGTTTTCAACCCTAGCACTATGATGGATAGTCTGACATACTGAAGCCTCCTTTTGCATTATTTTTTCAAGATGCTGCCTTCTGCTTCTCTAGCTCGTTTTTCCTTTCATCATATCTCATTCTCTATTTTCCTTAAAATTCTTTTTAAAGTAGTTGCCGTGCTGTAATATTTCCTCCATTTATTGATTACACTCATCATCCCTGAACTAAGTATGGCAAACACGTGCTTCCTGATTTGCTTGATTTATTAACTAGACATTCCAGTCTCTCTACCTGTAATATAAAATTAACTTGACTGCAAAGAAGCCATGGCTTTACCATCATTAATTGTCATTACAACAAGGGATTCTAACATTACCAACAACTTCCCATTCATTAGGCCTTTTCATTTTACAGTTCACGTCGAAAACATAATGCATACAAGCATAACGACTTGGATATTGTGTTCTTGCAAATTTCTAGTGAAATATTTGGGTTCATAAGCCTTCGTGAGAGATGAGCACAAGTCTATAATGGGTTGAGGTGTATTGAACTCCCGCATCGAATTCTCATGGATGAGTTGATGGTTCCCGACTTGTAAGTGCTCTCCTCTTATGCTGCCTTAGTGATATCGACCATATTCATAACTGGGCCGGCTGCTGAATGCTAGAGTGGACTTGGCTATGAATATGCGAGTAATTCGTTTAGTTAGCTCACTGATGACAAAGAACCTAGTTTCTTGGGACTGCATTTTTGTATTGCATATCGGAGTAACTGAAGTAAAGAAGGGAAAAAAGGTCTTCTTGGCAGGCCAAGAAGAATGTCCAAATTTGACATCATCTGCTTTAAACTAATTTAGGAAAATGTGAAAATGGGTCAAAGGTTTTAGAATTTTTCTTATGAGTTCACATTCCACAGGAGGTAGTCAAACCCACAGACGAAGTAGATTTAGTGGGAAGAGCAGGTGCGTGGGCATTCGTTGATGCGAGCTTAATGTCCATATTAATTTATATGGTGTGATTATCTGGATGAGAGCTCAGATAACATGATAGACAAACCTTTTTTTGGCAATTTACTTATAGCAGATTACTTAATCATGAGTATCTTGTACAGAGTTGGATAAAAACAGGATCAAGTTTTGTGCAGGAGTGACCAACAATCTTTACTGTGTTGTTTCTGTTGCGTGGATCGCTTTACAATGGCAAATGCTGGTTTTATCTTTGAATCATGTCCTCTTTGTCGCTTGCTCCTCCTTTTATCTTTTTCATGGAACATGTACCTCACAGGGATACAACTAAACACATGTCCACATTCGTTTGGTCTGTAAAAATGGTACAGCTTTTTCGCCTCTCGGGAGAAGCACCCAGCAAAAACCGGGAGAGTCTCAGGAAGCATTGGCTCCTCTTGTAAGACTTAGTTTGGAGTTTTCCTGGCCATAATCAAGCCATTTTCCTCGGGCTGACGTTGATGGATATGATTGTAGGTGGAAGTTGCTCTCAAGCTTTCGGAAATGCAGGAATTTACGGAGCGATTCGCCCCGACCGTGATCACATAGATCCGCTTCCGCTACAGTAAGATTTTACTGACCCTACGTTCGCGTATGCAGTTTTGCGAGTACGGTGCACCTTCGCAGTGCGTGGTTTTCATTCACGAGTCCTTATGCACTTGCCTTATCAGCCTAGAGCTTTGCCCGACTATGAAAGGTCGACATAATTGCAGTATTATAATAAGATGACTTCGTCGGTAATGAAGTTGATGCGATCCTGAACGCCATGTAAATCGAGATGGAGTTTGCATCAACATGTGCTTACTTCGATTGACGTCCTGACCAGTTGGTATCGTTCTATTTACTCCTCATAAAGGAAAGGCGCTATGACATATATAATTTCTTGGTTCTAAACATGCTATAAGATTGTAGGGGTATCTAATCTAACTCAAACCTAAACAAATTCCTCAATCGACGAAGTTCGCGCTCCAATCGGAAGAGGGAATTCCCGTTTCAAGCTAAAATTAGTAAATCACATGGGGAATACCGGAATAGGCTTTGAACTCGAATGCCCGGAAGAGCGGTAATGTGCCGGAAACATTTCGTCGCTAGTACGAAGGGACCAACAGCATAAACCGGTTAACCAAACAAGCAAACTGTAGTTTTCAGTGATGGTCCTAAGGCTAAACTGTTAGATGCGCGCACAGAAATTTGCCCCGATCATCGCGTGATAAAAAAAAATATTTCGGAGTACGGTTAGAAACATAGACATGATGCCGATTTTTTCGGTTCGAAACATGCCGCTACCGGGGACCCTAGTATTCAGGAGACGAGACCAACAATTTGAGATCTTCCTGATTTTATACTATCTGTTGATGTTTTGTAGCGAAGACATCGACAATGACCCTCGTGTCTCTCTTACGCTCAACATAGCTGCTGCTTCTTGTAGCAAAACTCGGTAACTCTTCATGTTCTTCACGGGTTGGTCTGTCTCTTCATCGAAAAGATTACAAAACTTGAGTGCGTCTTGAAAAAAGCCAAAACGCTTGTCCATACATACTAATTCGAGGGACGCTCTTATTCTTTTTGGCTTATTTTGACGTTCACAATAAAATGAAATGACTCGTTTCTTGCTGCTCATGTCAGAGAAAATTATAAACAAAAAAAGGTCATAAACTAATTGTGCGGATGCCAAATTCAGTCCAAGATCTTTTAATTTGATCAATTTAGTCTCAAATCATTTGATGGCTTGCCAATATATTATTCCGGCTAATTTTGGCGGAAAAAACATTGACTTGGACGTTGGCCGTCTGCCCTACGTAGCAAGGCATAGGATGGCATGCTGTAGGATAGCCAGTGTTGATGTGGATAATTTTTGCAATCTTTTGAAAAGATATTTTCTCTTTTTTTCCTTTCCTTTTTTTTTTTTCAAATTTCCCTCCATCGTTTGCGACCTCAGTTGGGGCTGGAGAAGGTCATCGGCCACAGGCGGGGGCCATACCACCCTTGCATGGCCCAAATCTGGCAAGGGTCTGCAACCCTCGGCAAATATGGGCGAGGGCCACAATGCTCTCTAGTGCCGGTGGCCCTTGCTATTTAAAAATGAGGGAAAAAAAAGGAAAAAAAAAAAGAGAGACAAAAGTTGCAAAAATTATCCACTTCGATGCTGGCCATGCCACGTAGGATAGGTGACGTCCACATCGGTGATTGCTGGCTAAAATTGGCTGGAATAACTATATTGACAAACTTTCAAAAGTATTAGAACTAAATTGGTCAAATTAGAAGGTTTACAACTAAGTTGACATCCATACAAACACAACTCCGCTTGAAAGGAAAAAAAAAAAATGTGGCTCCCATATCATGTTGAAGAATCAAACTCAAAATTTTAATCCTTAGATAGATGGAAAGTCACATTTTTATTAATGTTACGTAGATCACGTTTTTCGAACCCTCTAGGTCGAGGCAGGTCCGGGGTGGGGAAGTGATCAGACGCCTTCCAACGTTCTGTACCGATGCTACTTCGCTCAATTTTCTTTGTAGTATTGGGCTTTGGCAATATTTATCTTTGAGTTTTTACTTCACAATGGAAAAGACAGATGGTATCAAATAGAAAAATATCTTTCCTCGGAGGCAACAATGACAACATATTTGGAAATAATTCAACTATATAACAAAAAAAATCACCTTATTTGAAAAAATTCCAAAAATTCCTAAATTAATCGCACTTTTGTCAATTCAGTCTTAACCTTTCAATTTTGCTAATTAAATCCTCAACATTTTCATATTTTACCAATTAAATCTATTTTGCCAATTTTTGCAGGAATTGCTAACATAGACACCGATATTCCTATGTGATACGACACTCACTGACGTAGATAATTTTTTGATTTTTTCTTTCTTTTTAATTTTTTCCTTGGCCACTGTCGGGCCTCATCGATGGTCGATGGAGGTTGCTGGCCTCAAACAATGGATGCTTGGGCTTCGGCTAGCAGCCATTGCCAACCTAAGCCGGGTATCCCTAGCTCAAGGCCCGGTAGTGGCCGCCAAAGGGAAAAAGAAAAAAAGAAAAAAGTAGAAGGGAAATAGAAAAATAAAAAAATGAAAATGAAAATTTCAAAATATTATTAAAAATTATCCACGCCAATATGGCCATGCCATGTAGGATAGTCAGTATCCACGTTAACGGTTTTCAATTGAAATTAGGAAGATTAACTCAATTGACAAAATGTGAAAAAGCTCAGAGCTTAATTGGCAAAATTAAAAGGTTTAGGACTGAATTTGCAAACGCGCAATAAGCTTAGGATATTTTGGCAAAAACTTCATGAAAAAAATATGGAAAAATTATCCAATAAATGCTAACATTATTGCACGGATGTCAATTGAATCCTAAACATTTACGCGAAATTTTAACGAAGTCATTCTAGTCAATCTTCGCTAAAAACTGTTGACTTCGCGGCAATTGCTAGACCATAGGACAACTGGCGACGATAGGATCGCGTCGTCGGCGATTTTTGTGCGAAGCTTTTTAGGAATAAGTTGACAAAATTGAAAATTTTACGATTGAATAAGGGTTTACAAATAGGTTTAGGACGGACAAGATGATTTTTTCTATTTTCTTTTTTTTTTTTAAATTCCACTCCACCGCTCACATGATATTGGTTCCTTGCCCAGGTGGATCAAAGATCACGCCAGGCTGCATTAACATTATTTCTTTCAATATATATCACGATTTCTTGCCAAATTGTTATCTTTGAGTTTCCTTTTCTATCTCTTATTTTTATTATTTTATTTATTAAATGGACCTTTCCAGTTTGAATATTTCTCCATTCAGACCGTCCTAATTATTAGTATGAATTTCCCGCCGCATATCCTCTTCGTTAGGTGCAAAATTTTGAAAGGGAAAAAAAAAAGCATGTCTTATTGCCTTAAGTTCGTTTGCAAAAGAGCACAGAAGTGCAATAATAAACGCATTCTCGTAAAGTCGGCCTGACCCTCCTGTCCTGTATTCCACATAATAATTCCATCGTTCTGCTCATTTGGATCGGACATGGTTATCCCCAATCCGTGAAATTCGGAAACCAACCATGAAACAAGACCGAACCGGATTGGTCATCTTGGTCTGATTCTCAGGTTGTCCTGACAACCGGCACCAGCGGCACGTATATTTGAAAAAATATATATTTTCTTTTCTTTTTTTTAAAGTCTCTAAAGATATCGAAAGTTCCTAAAATTTGGAATTAAAATCGGCAGATTCCTGCGGAAACCACCCGAAACAGACTGGTTCGGTCCTGTTCGGCTGTTGAATAACTGTACTTCACATAATAATTTTTATTATTCTTGCTCTTTTGATTGCGAAAGTCCTTTAATAAAATATCTTA
The DNA here is from genome assembly GCA_019149425.1 of Psidium friedrichsthalianum. NCBI lineage: Eukaryota > Viridiplantae > Streptophyta > Magnoliopsida > Myrtales > Myrtaceae > Psidium > Psidium friedrichsthalianum. The sequence goes on along the minus strand of JAGVVM010001215.1, from coordinate 17,850 downwards.
CCGACAATTTTACAAAGTACTCGTATACTCCATAATTTATTGAATCGGATGCTTTTCGTGTGTGAATAGGCGGTTTGCATCTCCATCTTCAATTTAAATCAATTAGTTTGTACACACATTCGTGATTCTTTACAGTTATATCTCTGTTTTGATAGAACTATAATTTAAGAAAACTAACGATCCAAACCTTAATCACGAAACGAAATTCGTGCGATATCATGAACGAAAATACAGAAACGTGGATAGTAAATGAAACATACTTCCAGCCATTGATGAAGACGATGATTTCGTATACGTGCCGTTGAACGTCCGACGAAAACGGGATCTTTCTAGCTAATTATCCCATTCGAAGCGATGGTGTGTGCTCTCTGGTTTTCTCTGTGAATGTAAGTCTCTGGTACGTTCTGGATGAGAAACTGAAGATTAAATAAAAACTGACGTCATAACCACTTTTTCAAAACTCACGTAGGGGGCTTGGCTTAGATAACCCATTTAAATTGACGTCTGCCCCTTATAGATAACTGTCTCCCATCAAGACGGTTATCAGGCAAGACGGTTAACACGTAAAATTAATGTGCGTAATATAGCGTTGATGTAATATAAATGTCAGTATTTCATTAATGTGGGATCACGATTTATTATTTGAAACATTTTTGAGATAGGTGAATCTCTACGCTAGATATCCAATAGTGACCAAAGTGTATTTTAGATTTTGTCACAAAAATGTGTTTTTTTAATATTTGGAACCTATCTTGTATACCATAAGGCCGAACTTTTGTTCCAAGTCTACTTAAAACTGGCCAATTCCTTGTTCTTTTTTCTTTTTCTTTTTTTTTTTTTGCTTCATTTTTAGTCAAGCGAAATGAAAATGAAAAGTAACAACAAAAGTTTCCCTCAAATTGATAAAGTTTCATCAACAAAACTACCTTCCCCAAACAAAACCATTTATGAGGGACGCAATTTGTCAAACCTAACAAGAGAAATCGTACTATGTTGTCATGTAGAGTAAGTGAAAGGGTTTGATTAAAGACTAAACTAGAAACCCATGTAAAAGAGCAGTGATTTGTTAATTTGAGGTTCCCAAATTGCATAGTATACTGAATTTCTCCTGCAATGAATGTACATGTATGTTGCGAGTTGATTGTAAGTCGGACATATCCTCCACCTGCACCAGAGCAAGTTCAAAGCTAATCCTAGTAATGGACGAACATGTTGAATAACAATAATAATGAAATGATGTTCCAAGTTCTTAAGGTTTGATACTACTAGTACGAAAACTGATAAAAAGATCCATAGATACTATTAGTTGCAGAGTTACCTGATTCGGTCCGATTCTCCAATTCTCTGATTTACGTTCTGATTCTTCGGTTCTATGGTTCCCGGTTCATTTCCCACTTGGAACCGGACCCCAAAGTACTAGTTTTTTTTAAAAAAATTAGGAATTGGAAACCAGACCGAATAGTTTAGGAACAGGAAACCGGACTAAGGAGTCTAAGAACTAGGACAGGATCAATTGCTAGGATCGGTCGAATCCAGTTCCCAATTCTACCTAGATTCCATGCTCACTCCTATCTATGAGTGCCCTGTCCATATACGATCATGTACACTGTCCTGTTCATTTGTGTTGGGTAAAGCTCTTACATACAAGATAGCAAGTGTGATTCTCAAAGCTAGCATTAATGAAGATGTTGTGATTAAGATATACGTTCTTATTCGTTCCAATCAAGCGCTTAATCACTCATCCAATCTCCTGAGAATTACATGTGAGCATGTTGAGGACGAAGAACCCACATCCTAATTAATGACATATCGAACAATTAAAGTCAAGATTGGACCAAATTTTGCAGGGATGTTCGGGTGCGGAGAAATTGCTACACGAGCCTAGTGTATATCCAAATTATGTTGCAGGCATGCATCTTCAAAGGCCAGCACAGATTAGTCTATCCTCGGCACACGCGCGCGCGAAAGGATATAGCGGAGTCGGGTGGTGGCGATCATTGCTCTACTCGGCCACTTTTCATCTGACCGTCCGTCTATTTTGCAGAAAATTCACGTTTGAAAAAACAAAAATTATAACATAATTGTTCGCATAATTAATAAAGATATATGAATGAAAATGTATAGGTACAAATTATCGTCGATAATGAAATATTTTATGTTGATTATTATGTCGCGCCATATGACCAATTATTTTTAAGAAAAAATAATTTAGAACGGACTTGAGTTATCTGATGATTTCATGACATTAATTGCGACAGGACAAGCATGCGCCACCACCGAACATGCCAGGCGAGTGCAAATAGGAAATCCCGGGCATAGTACGATCAATTAGGTAATCGAAGATCCTGGGCATCCGAGCTGCTAAATAGAAATAAAAAAAAAACGAAAATCAGCACGCCGAATTTTTTTAATTTAGTTATCGCACTCAATTATACATTAAACCTCGGTCAGTCTCGGAGAACATGTTCTTGGTCCGGAAACAAAGCGAAGCTTCGTCACATAAAACACCAGTTAACTACTTAACCTAATTCTCGCGTTCTGCAAGTCACGACACCTTCAAGAAGAAGGAAAAGGCAAAAAGAACAAGAACAAGAACAAGAACAAGAAAAAAGACGAGTTCACACACATCTTCTCCGCTCCTGACCCATCAAGGGCCGGACTTCTCGTTCACGTAGCTGTTGACCAAGGCCAAGGCGTTGCTCGTCACCTTCTTCACCGCCCCGGCCCGGCCGCACACCCCGGACTTCACCGGCCCGTCTGCCACGTCCTCGAACCCGTCCGTGCACGTCTCCTCGTCCGTCAGCGCCGCGCTCATCCACGTCTGCACGTTGCTCATCTGGAACCGGAACGACTGCTCCCCGCTCCCGGCCGCCCCGAGCTGCCGCATCTGCTTCAGCGAGCCCCGCATCTCGTCCGCCGCGTCCCCGAAGTTCTCGAGCAGTCGTGCAGCGCCGCCGCCGCCCGCCGGTCCGCCCCGTAGTCGGCCTCCCGCGAGAGGCTGGACACGTACTCGGCCGCGCGCCGGGCCCTCGCCAGGCTCACGGCGATGGCAGCCCGGGCGAGGCGGGCGGGGTCGCGGCGGACGGAGGCGGCGTAGCGGGCGAGGGTGGCGTAGCAGACGTCCGGGTACAGGGTGACGTTGCAGCTGGCGCGGATGAAATCGGAGCCGACGGCGGGGTCGGGCGCCGGGGATCCGGCGGCCGGGACTGGTCGTAGGTGGCAGAGGAAGAGCGTGAGGAGGAGGAGGAGGCGGAGCGATGGTTGGGAGTGCATTGTTGGCGTGTGTTTGCTGGTGTTGGTTCTGTTTTTATGTCGAGAATTTCCGGCGTTTTGTGTTGTGTTGGTCCCTTTGGAGAGGAGTGTGATGGGGAGTGATTGACGTGAAGGTTTTAAGGCCCTGTTTAGTGGTGTGATGACAGATATACCCTGCATATTTGAATGTTATAACGACAATGCCATCCCTGTTTATTCTTGCATATTTCACCTGTGCAAATCCAGGGTTCATCCACATTAATATCCAAGTCAAGTCCATATTTCGGGTCATGTCCACAAATTGGATTGATCAAATACGAGATTGAGAAAATTTCCTCCAGCTGAAAAATAAAAGTAACTGTAGCCCGGAGCGAGTTCCTCCGTCATTTCCTTGCTGTCATCGGCATATTTTTACATGCACTGCACATTTAAGCGGTTCAGATCATCACTGCCTTTGAACTTAGTCGCCCCGTTGTGCTTCCTGTATGGTTTAGAAATGTAATCTAATGAACTCAATGCTATCCCTGATGACCGGGGGAATGAATTTGCTACCTCACAATATGCTTAGCAACTGAGGGCATTTCTATCTTTCGTAAAACAAATATAACCTGTGTTTTCCTCCATTCCTAATAACTAGTAAAGGGAGAACATCCTCCTGCCGACCTCCTATCGATGGTTCCGTTCCGACCATCTCATGCGTAAGTAAACAAGTGTGGCCGGGCCGGAGGCCAACCGAGACAGCAAGGGCATTTTGGGAAAATTGAGCTCACCCGAACTGAGAAATTGCCTTCCAATGAGTTGCAATCAAGCGTGCGGTGGGAAACCGAAGGACGGCCGGCCATTTTCATGTGCTTTAATTTGCGGCTGGCTTAGTGCTGTGCCGACCGCGCACCAGAAGCATTGACCCTCCCCTTCGTTCATACATTGCCTTGGCATTTTAGGTTCTATTTGTTTCACCAAGAATGAATGATTCGAAAAATATTTTTCTAAAATAATCGCTTGTATTATTTGCAAAAATGAATAAACGCAAAATATTTTCATCATCTATAAAAATATTTAGACATAAATTATTGTCGATAATGAAAATATTTTTCACCGACTAATTATTTCAAGCAATACAACCGATCATTCTTTTGGGAAATATTTTTCAAATAGTTTATTTTTTGAAAAACAAATGGAGCGGCCACTCTTCGTGTTGGAAACTGTTTTTTCCCCCTTCTTTTTATCTCTTTAATAACGAGAAATGATCCAACCAAATCATATAGCTTCCTAAGCTCCCTAATGATATGTGTCGGGCGCCCAATTCATGTATAAACCCATCTTTCAACCGAGTCAATTCTAAGGAACTAGATGGCCAAAGACCTTCCAATCATAGAATTTGCATTTCGAAACTTCATTCTTTTCTCTAGAATGACGGTATCAAGGATTTGAACCGAGCATTTTCCTGGTTTAAGTACCCAGTCAGATGCGCATCGAAATTCGAAGGGACGATCTCGATACCATCACACGGTCCTGGAACCAAAACCACCCGACTCCTCATCGCCAAATACATAATTTCATGGACGAAAAGATACATTATTATGATTCAGAAGATGTGCAGATCAATTCGAAGTACCTCAAGAACTCCTCATAATTCAGGAAAAAAAAAAAATCAAGCGGCTTGTAGAATAACGAGGTCCCAACGAGCATGATGATTTCGCACTATCTCACTCGATTGGTGGGTAGGTGTGTGTCGTGGGCACGCTTAGGTTTTTAGCCGACCACGATTGTCGAACGAGGGCGGTTAGAATAAGAGAGGAAAACTTGTTCTGACATAATCCCACTATTGCCAATTGCCACGGGCGTGCGACTTTAATATGTTTACTTTTTTAGCATGATTGTGGCCCGTGATCAAAACACAACTTTTGGAGATTTGAACTTCACTCCATCACGCTTCTACTTCTAGCTTGGTCCTACTTGCCCTATACGTGGGAAAATTATCAAAAAAATCTTAAATCTATTACATTTATGCCAAATTAGTCCTGAACCTTTCTATTTGGCCAATTTAGTCCTAAACTTTTTGACAATTTGACAATTTAGCCGAATCGTTCAAGTGTGCTAATTTTACTCTAAATCTTTTGAGGATTTGCTAATTTAATCATAAATATTTTAGTAAATTATCAGTGTGGCCCTTCTAGCTAATTTCGCTGAAAATCAGTAACGTGAATAATTTTTCAATCGGTTGAATTGAAATGTTTAAGATTGAATTGATACATGAGTACATCTTCATACAACATATAGAAGGAATAGTGATGTGACATTATATAAGAAACCTAACTTAATTGTTGGAATTGGGTTAGAGCAAGAGGTATAGTCTAGAATCAACCTCAATAATCAAAACCCTAATAATTGCATAAATTCCATCTATGAGTTTCACAAAAGAAAACAAAAAGATGATACATCTATAGGAAGGTGAAGTAAAGTGATATGCATAAGCATTGGAATGAAGAAGGAAGATGCTTTCACTAACATTATTTTGATTTCTCTTGCAAATAAAATGATGGGATTTAAACCTTTAGGCCGTGTTGGTCGTATGAATTTTATTCAAGACATGATATGGTAGGATAATATATGAAATTCAGGGATTTTACCATATTATATTCACTGTTTGGTAAATCATAGTAATAAAGTTAGATATATTCATATCCTATCGTGTTCATTATTTGGTATTTACATATATCAATGTAAATGTACCTAAAAATATACAAACGGAGACTATAAGAATCTCTCATAATTCACTACCAATTCTAGTAATAGAGAGAAAATATGATCATTCATATTTGCAACTACAAAATTTTTTGCTTCTCTAGATACTTTCGTTAAACTTCAATGTGAATTACAAAGTTGCGGAAGAGAATGAGTTTTAACTCTCATTGATTTTTTACGTGAACTAGAAACCTATAAAGGAGAAGAAGTTTCGACTCTCTCACCGTTTTCATAGAATTTTCATGCAAACTAATAAACTATAAAGGAGTGTTGAAACTTCAACGTGAACTAAGATACATAGGAGAAGAAGATGAAGATTTCTAGATTTTGTTTTTAGAAGTTTCATTGCCTCACATTCTTGGAGAATTAAAAAGATCATTTTCAAGTTCGAATTTTTTCATTTAAAATCTGGGTTCTTCTAATTCGCCTCTATTTACTTGTTTTTAATTTTTATATCTCTTTTTATCATTATTTTTATTCCGTTCCATCATTTCTCAATAAAATTTATTAAATAATAAACTATACTACCATAAATATGTAATGATATAAATATGACTTGTGTGTGTATGCACAAAATATGTTTATATTATAAAGTACAAAGAAACTAAAATTTACAAATTCATATAGCAAAAAATAATAAAATTATTTTTTAAATTTTAAATTTTCTTTTCAGTATTAGAATTCAAATATAATTCAGATTTAATTATTTTTTTAATTTTATTATTTAAGAAGTTTTTTATTCTCCGACCCAAAAAAAGATGAAGTTTTTTATTGAAGAAAAAATAGCTTTTATATTATGAACATAAGAAATCATATATACCTTTATCCCACCTCCACATGGGGTAATTTTATCCAGGCTAATCTCCTTTATATCCCACTTTAACATGTCTTGGGCGAGAGTCAAACATAGGATATGATACATTTCATACTATCCTTATTTTTTATCCTGACTCCCAAACACAGACTTAAGGACTTGCTTAAGCTCCTTTAAACTAGTCATAGTCCATCTAGGACTAAAAACTGGATTTCGTGCACAAGTTTCAATATTTCAACCCAAAATTTGTCCTTTGATGCATTAGATTCGTTCAATGCAATGCTGATAACCAACTGGAAGCGAATCCAAGCCCGTACATAGATTGGGGCTTTTTACGAAAATAGGTTAAAAAATTTACGTTTTTACCGATTTGGGTTTGCATGCGGAAAAATACGAAAAGGGGGCTTGTTCGGCACCAAAATTGCCGAACAAAGTGCTTGTTCGGCACTTAAGGAGCCGAACAAACTTGTTCGGCACTATACTCAAAGTGCCGAACAAGGGTTTAAAATTAAAATAATGATAAACAAAGAATAGAACAAGCTTTGTTCGGCACTCAGAGTGCCGAACAAGGCTTTTATATTTTAAAATAATGATAATCAAAGAATAGAAAAATTAAAAAAGAAATTAGAAAAAAATAATTAAAAAAATAAAAACATTCCAAAAATTCGGTCGGTTTATTCGTAAAATATTTTCTTTTAGCGCTACAAATATTTTTATTTTGCATGTCGAGACATGTCTGAGGAAAAATTTTATGTGTATTAAATCGTATTTTCATCATATATTTGAAATTTTATAGGGTTAATTAAATATGATTATCAGAAACATGTATTAATATGATCTGTTTGTAATAATAAGAAGTTTTTAGATAATAGAAAAATTAGGAAAAAATGAAAATAAAAATCATTCTAAAAAAAACGCACAAAACTCTATTATGAAAGTTTCGGTTCGAATATTCTCAAGTCCCGGTCGAATATATTTTCTTTGTGCCATGTCTATAAATGAAACTGATAAACTTCATAAATATCGCATAATGTTTCTTAGATGCTTTACTTATCAGGGATACAATCGTTACTTATAATGGAATGAACGAAAAATAATAACATAAATCCTAATTTTTTACATTCTTCTGAATTTTTTTTTACGAAAAGTCATGAAATTTTCTCAAATTTTTTAGAAAATTTTTTATGATTTTTTTTATTTTTTCCTAATTATCCGATTTATTTTTTAAATTTTTTTTAAAATTTTCATTGGAGGGGAGCCTCCCCTCTATTAGTTGGAGAGGGCCCCCCCTTGTTCGGCACCTCCGGTGCCGAACGAGCCCCGTTTTCGTAAATTTTAACTAAAAAAACCCAAATTGGTAAAAACTTAAATTTTTTAACCCATTTTCGTAAAAAGCCCCTGCGGGTTTGTCCAAATTTTTCAACGAGTTGACTTGCGTGACAGGAAGACATCGTCCTTTGACATGTAAAACGGAGACGAAAAACCTAGTTTTGACATTGCAAGAGCACTTGAACAGCAAATAAGTGAAATATTGGGGAAAATTGTCGAAAAGCCATGAACCTATCCGCTTTTTTTTTTTAATTTAGTCATAAACTTTTTGCATTTATGTCAATTCAGTCCTAAACCTTTTTTTTTCCACTTCAGTCATAAACCCTTTGCGTTTGTGCCAATTTAGTCTATCTGGTCAATTTAGCCTACCGGTGGTGACGTGGATAATTTTTATTAATATTTTTAATTTTTTAATTTTCTTCTATTTCCTTTTTTTTCCCTCCTTTATTCTTCTTCTAGCAAGCAAGTTGCTACCGCCAAAGGCTAGGCTGCTAAGGGCCTTGCTGGCACTGGGCGAGGCTAGCCATGGCGAGGTCAGCCAGCCATGGCGGCATTGCCATGGATGACAAATCGCGACCTCATCCTTCACCTAGATCTGGGATGGTCAAGGTCGGCCAAATGCTATCCTTGAATAGCAAGTCATGAGCTCTCCCAGATTTGGGCTGGGCGAGGTCAGCCATAGCAGCCTCAACATGGACAGTGAGCTAGATCTGGACAGCAACCAACCAACCAACGTAGCAAAAGAAGAAAATTGCAAAAATCGAGGAAAAGATCTAAGGGAGGTCACTTGCGAACGAGCCTCGCCCAATCTCGAGGATGAAACCATGATGACCCAATCCTTGCTCTTCGCCTTGCTAAAGCCACCATGGCCGGCCGACCAACCTCGCCATCCATGGCGAGGCTGTCATGGCTGGCCGACCTTGCGTAGGCCAGATCTAGGCTCGCTATGATCAGCCTCGCCCGGCATCGGCGAGGTTGACCTTGCCATGGCCAGCCTCGCTTGGCGCCGACGAGGCCACTAGCAGCCAAGTGTATGGTCAGTGGCCACTAGCAATCTGCTTGCTAGTGGAAGAAGAAAGGAGGAAGAAGAAAGGGGAGAGAAAAAAAAGGAAAAGAAGAAATAATAAAATAAAAAATTTCATGTCAATGCTGGCGTCCACATCAGCACTGGTTTGCATCCATCTTATCGCCGATCAAAATTAATCAGATGAACTAAACTGACACAAATACAAAAAATTTAGGACTAAATTGATACAAAAAAAGGTTTAGAACTGAATTAATATAAATGCAAAAGATTTAGGATTGAATTGGTAAAATTAAAAGGTTAGGACTGAATTGGTAAAAGTGCGATGGGTTTAGGACTTTTTTTTTTTTACAATTTTCCTTGAAGTATTGACGGTAGAAACTAAAAGTTGACATTACTTGTTCGTCATCAACTTCCTCATACTGTGTATTACCAGCTGCACATGGTCGTCATGATCTCGTTCCGTTGAAATTTTGTGTCCTTATTTATAGTATATTTCGAAACAACATCTATTCTTTCTGTCCAACTATATGCTAGAATCACGTTCCTAGAATCACGTTTCCATGACCTTGTATCTCTAAGCTTACCCCACTAAAAAAATCATAATAGAAAGAGTTAAGTTACGTGACATGAAACCATATTTTAACTTACTATCTGTCATTGTAACCCTTTAATGACGCATCAAGAAAATATGTCATCATCAAAATAATTAAATGTGGAAAAAGGGTCATTTAATGAGGCCGAGACAAGACAAAGTCAGTGGATTCTCGAACTAAGAACGCTAGAACAAAAGCGGGCGACTAGAAAAACGATTCATCTTGTCCGCTTATTTCCTTCCATTAGGGTTTGCTCGTGTTATACAATATTTTCGGGGGTAATGTCGAGGTCGTTGGATTCTCTTTTTCACGGGGGCCCTTTGGACGTAACCTCAACAAATTAAACGAAAGCATCGCCGTAATTGCCTCCCCAAATGATCCCAACCTTTGACTTTTAACCTTTGAATGGATGTGACGGATATATGCTAACGACTTCATCTTCATCTGGAGAGAAAAAGTGTCGGGTAGGGAACACTACCCCGGATTTTGTCTGTCTACTCAATCATGTCGTGTCTTCTAGACTCTAGAGGAAACTATTTGAGCATCTAAGGACTATTGTCCCAATAAAAGTCCTCTTAACTTTTCACCGTATAACATGTATACTTCAAATTTTCTGGGATCTCACTCATATCCAAAACTTTACACTCATAATCCAGAAACACATTCCTTCAAAATGGTCATTAAGTATCAGACGTGACAAAGTGCGTGGCCATTAAAAATTTGATTTGGTTACCCTCTGAGTGGAACTGATAGTGTATATCTATCATTATGCGAGATCCGTTTACTCAGTGTCTTTCAAAAATCTCGTTGTCAGTTTAGATTTATCATGGCCACTATAGATGGAAGTTTGACAGAAAATACTTTTGGGTCATTAGTACGAGTTTAATCTATTGGCGAGGCAAAAAAAATCTATGTGTTTCCACTTGAAAATGTTTAAGACTTTTGGAGGTTTATCTTGAAAATTATTAGTTAGTAAAGAAACAAAGTAAAAAATTAGTGGGGAATGATGATACCTTTGGGCCCTCGACCCATCAATGTCAAGAAAAAGAAGTTGGCTAATTACTCCGTGAATGAGGGGATTCGTTTTGCATTACTCGTTCATACATGAGAATGGGTTTATCTTTGAAGAAACACATTGGCTAAGCAATTCAAAATGCGTCAGGCAAAACACAGAGGATCAACCGGTAAGAGATTGATCAATTGACCAAAGGGGTTCGATTCGGATGCGGCAAATCTTGTATCTAAATCACGTCGCGGCCTCACCCCCATCAGGCCGTGGGTGTAACCTTATCCGGCATGGAGATAAGTGTTGAGGATCCTAAATGCATGACGGAGTGACGAGGATGTTTTTATAGGTGTGTGGCATGTGCTAGAATGAAGGAGCTCTTGATTTAATTGGATGTGGGAGTATAATTGAAGGCCCCAAGCTGGAGTTCTTTAAGTGAAGGGAGGTTCTCAAACGTATCGGATAGAGAGAAGATCAAAACACCTTCATGTTCTTCAAGAGACCCACAATCAAAATGACAAATGAACACATCGATGTAAAAGGCCTTCTATCTTCTTTGCATGCATATGCTTTGATGTAACGAAAGCGCAAAGAGAGAGCTTAGAACAAGGGCGTTGATTATAACGAAGTAATTGAGGACTTAGCAAAACACAAGTCCTGTCATTTTTCTTGATCTAATACCCCTAGACAAACCTTCAATTTTAGCTATTGCCTCAATTCTACCTTTGCCTCATAAATAAATCTCCAACTTTAGGTCCAATTTCAATTCTATCCTAACTTTTTTTATCCCATAAAAAATCTCAACTTTAAGTCATGTCCTTACCTTAACTTTTTTTTGTTCTATAAAAAAATCCCTACTTTTGGTCTTGAACTAATTTTATATTTTACCCTATAATTTTTACAGTGTCATAAAAAATTACAAACTTTTACTTGAGCCACAAATCTGCCCTCTTAAGCTTCCATCCAAAATTTTTCGTTGGCAACCGAGATATGAAAAACTCCCAAGCACAATCTATTTTAGCGTCCCGAATGCAAGCTCTCTGACCATGAGAGATGGAACATTTCTAAGTATGAGAGATCGAAAATCAAGCGCAAAATCACTAAGGGCAATTTTGGCGAAGTGTTCATGGAGATAGGTTTGGGACTCAAGTGAAACTTGGTAATCTTTTATGAGACAAAATAAATTAGAGTAAAATTGGACTAAACCTAAAGCTGTGGTTTTCTTATGAGATAAAAAAAAAGTTTAGGCTAAAATTGATATTGGACCTAAAGTTGAGGGTGTTTTATGGGACAAGGGTAGAATTGAGATTGGATCGAAAGTTGGAGTTTTTTATGGGAAATAAATAATTAAGGTAGAATTGGGACAGGAGCTAAAATTAAAGATTTTTTAGTGTATAATTAGGCTCATTTTTTCTCTTCAATTATAACCAAACTATGCTTTCCTTCATTCCTTCTTTTGTAGCAATTACGGAGAAAAGTAGGAAGACTTTCGACCCCTTAGGTGCCGTTTGTTTAGTGGAGAATAAGTCATTTCGAAAATTCTTTCACATAAATGAATCTCTTGTATCGCTTATAGAAATTAACAAACATAAATATTTTCATCGTGCACAAAAAAAGTAGTCATAAATTACTATAGGTAATGAAATATTTTCTCAGTGAGTAATTTAATAAAATATCTTTTAGTGAGTAATTATTATCAACATATTAAAAAAATATTTAATATTGTTGATAATAATTACTCACTAAAAGATATTTTATTAAATTACTCACTGAGAAAATATTTCATTACCTATAGTAATTTATGACTACTTTTTTTGTGCACGATGAAAATATTTTATGTTTGTTAATTTCTATAAGCGATACAAGAGATTCATTTATGTGAAAGAATTTTCGAAATGACTTATTCTCCACTAAACAAACGGCACCTAAGGGGTCGAAAGTCTTCCTACTTTTCTCCGTAATTGCTACAAAAGAAGGAATGAAGGAAAGCATAGTTTGGTTATAATTGAAGAGAAAAAATGAGCCTAATTATACACTAAAAAAATCTTTAATTTTAGCTCCTGTCCCAATTCTACCTTAATTATTTATTTCCCATAAAAAACTCCAACTTTCGATCCAATCTCAATTCTACCCTTGTCCCATAAAAACACCCTCAACTTTAGGTCCAATATCAATTTTAGCCTAAACTTTTTTTTTATCTCATAAGAAAACCACAGCTTTAGGTTTAGTCCCAATTTTACTCTAATTTATTTTGTCTCATAAAAGATTACCAAGTTTCACTTGAGTCCCAAACCTATCTCCATGAACACTTCGCCAAAATTGCCCTTAGTGATTTTGCGCTTGATTTTCGATCTCTCATACTTAGAAATGTTCCATCTCTCATGGTCAGAGAGCTTGCATTCGGGACGCTAAAATAGATTGTGCTTGGGAGTTTTCATATCTCGGTTGCCAACGAAAAATTTTGGATGGAAGCTTAAGAGGGCAGATTTGTGGCTCAAGTAAAAGTTTGTAATTTTTTATGACACTGTAAAAATTATAGGGTAAAATATAAAATTAGTTCAAGACCAAAAGTAGGGATTTTTTTATAGAACAAAAAAAAGTTAAGGTAAGGACATGACTTAAAGTTGAGATTTTTATGGGATAAAAAAAGTTTAGGATAGAATTGAAATTGGACCTAAAGTTGGAGATTTATTTATGAGGCAAAAGGTAGAATTGAGGCAATAGCTAAAATTGAAGGTTTGTCTAGGGGTATTAGATCAAGAAAAATGACAGGACTTGTGTTTTGCTAAGTCCTCAATTACTTCGTTATAATCAACGCCCTTGTTCTAAGCTCTCTCTTTGCGCTTTCGTTACATCAAAGCATATGCATGCAAAGAAGATAGAAGGCCTTTTACATCGATGTGTTCATTTGTCATTTTGATTGTGGGTCTCTTGAAGAACATGAAGGTGTTTTGATCTTCTCTCTATCCGATACGTTTGAGAACCTCCCTTCACTTAAAGAACTCCAGCTTGGGGCCTTCAATTATACTCCCACATCCAATTAAATCAAGAGCTCCTTCATTCTAGCACATGCCACACACCTATAAAAACATCCTCGTCACTCCGTCATGCATTTAGGATCCTCAACACTTATCTCCATGCCGGATAAGGTTACACCCACGGCCTGATGGGGGTGAGGCCGCGACGTGATTTAGATACAAGATTTGCCGCATCCGAATCGAACCCTTTGGTCAATTGATCAATCTCTTACCGGTTGATCCTCTGTGTTTTGCCTGACGCATTTTGAATTGCTTAGCCAATGTGTTTCTTCAAAGATAAACCCATTCTCATGTATGAACGAGTAATGCAAAACGAATCCCCTCATTCACGGAGTAAATTAGCCAACTTCTTTTTCTTGACATTGATGGGTCGAGGGCCCAAAGGTATCATCATTCCCCACTAACATTTTACTTTGTTTCTTTACTAACTAATAATTTTCAAGATAAACCTCCAAAAGTCTTAAACATTTTCAAGTGGAAACACATAGATTTTTTTTGCCTCGCCAATAGATTAAACTCGTACTAATGACCCAAAAGTATTTTCTGTCAAACTTCCATCTATAGTGGCCATGATAAATCTAAACTGACAACGAGATTTTTGAAAGACACTGAGTAAACGGATCTCGCATAATGATAGATATACACTATCAGTTCCACTCAGAGGGTAACCAAATCAAATTTTTAATGGCCACGCACTTTGTCACGTCTGATACTTAATGACCATTTTGAAGGAATGTGTTTCTGGATTATGAGTGTAAAGTTTTGGATATGAGTGAGATCCCAGAAAATTTGAAGTATACATGTTATACGGTGAAAAGTTAAGAGGACTTTTATTGGGACAATAGTCCTTAGATGCTCAAATAGTTTCCTCTAGAGTCTAGAAGACACGACATGATTGAGTAGACAGACAAAATCCGGGGTAGTGTTCCCTACCCGACACTTTTTCTCTCCAGATGAAGATGAAGTCGTTAGCATATATCCGTCACATCCATTCAAAGGTTAAAAGTCAAAGGTTGGGATCATTTTGGGGAGGCAATTACGGCGATGCTTTCGTTTAATTTGTTGAGGTTACGTCCAAAGGGCCCCCGTGAAAAAGAGAATCCAACGACCTCGACATTACCCCCGAAAATATTGTATAACACGAGCAAACCCTAATGGAAGGAAATAAGCGGACAAGATGAATCGTTTTTCTAGTCGCCCGCTTTTGTTCTAGCGTTCTTAGTTCGAGAATCCACTGACTTTGTCTTGTCTCGGCCTCATTAAATGACCCTTTTTCCACATTTAATTATTTTGATGATGACATATTTTCTTGATGCGTCATTAAAGGGTTACAATGACAGATAGTAAGTTAAAATATGGTTTCATGTCACGTAACTTAAACTCTTTCTATTATGATTTTTTTAGTGGGGTAAGCTTAGAGATACAAGGTCATGGAAACGTGATTCTAGGAAACGTGATTCTAGCATATAGTTGGACAGAAAGAATAGATGTTGTTTCGAAATATACTATAAATAAGGACACAAAATTTCAACGGAACGAGATCATGACGACCATGTGCAGCTGGTAATACACAGTATGAGGAAGTTGATGACGAACAAGTAATGTCAACTTTTAGTTTCTACCGTCAATACTTCAAGGAAAATTGTAAAAAAAAAAAAAGTCCTAAACCCATCGCACTTTTACCAATTCAGTCCTAAACCTTTTAATTTTACCAATTCAATCCTAAATCTTTTGCATTTATATTAATTCAGTTCTAAACCTTTTTTTGTATCAATTTAGTCCTAAATTTTTTGTATTTGTGTCAGTTTAGTTCATCTGATTAATTTGACCGATCGGCGATAAGATGGATGCAAACCAGTGCTGATGTGGACGCCAGCATTGACATGAAATTTTTTATTTTATTATTTCTTCTTTTCCTTTTTTTTCTCTCCCCTTTCTTCTTCCTCCTTTCTTCTTCCACTAGCAAGCAGATTGCTAGTGGCCACTGACCATACACTTGGCTGCTAGTGGCCTCGTCGGCGCCAAGCGAGGCTGGCCATGGCAAGGTCAACCTCGCCGATGCCGGGCGAGGCTGATCATAGCGAGCCTAGATCTGGCCTACGCAAGGTCGGCCAGCCATGACAGCCTCGCCATGGATGGCGAGGTTGGTCGGCCGGCCATGGTGGCTTTAGCAAGGCGAAGAGCAAGGATTGGGTCATCATGGTTTCATCCTCGAGATTGGGCGAGGCTCGTTCGCAAGTGACCTCCCTTAGATCTTTTCCTCGATTTTTGCAATTTTCTTCTTTTGCTACGTTGGTTGGTTGGTTGCTGTCCAGATCTAGCTCACTGTCCATGTTGAGGCTGCTATGGCTGACCTCGCCCAGCCCAAATCTGGGAGAGCTCATGACTTGCTATTCAAGGATAGCATTTGGCCGACCTTGACCATCCCAGATCTAGGTGAAGGATGAGGTCGCGATTTGTCATCCATGGCAATGCCGCCATGGCTGGCTGACCTCGCCATGGCTAGCCTCGCCCAGTGCCAGCAAGGCCCTTAGCAGCCTAGCCTTTGGCGGTAGCAACTTGCTTGCTAGAAGAAGAATAAAGGAGGGAAAAAAAAGGAAATAGAAGAAAATTAAAAAATTAAAAATATTAATAAAATTATCCACGTCACCACCGGTAGGCTAAATTGACCAGATAGACTAAATTGGCACAAACGCAAAGGGTTTATGACTGAAGTGGAAAAAAAAGGTTTAGGACTGAATTGACATAAATGCAAAAAGTTTATGACTAAATTAAAAAAAAAAAGCGGATAGGTTCATGGCTTTTCGACAATTTTCCCCAATATTTCACTTATTTGCTGTTCAAGTGCTCTTGCAATGTCAAAACTAGGTTTTTCGTCTCCGTTTTACATGTCAAAGGACGATGTCTTCCTGTCACGCAAGTCAACTCGTTGAAAAATTTGGACAAACCCGCAGGGGCTTTTTACGAAAATGGGTTAAAAAATTTAAGTTTTTACCAATTTGGGTTTTTTTAGTTAAAATTACGAAAACGGGGCTCGTTCGGCACCGGAGGTGCCGAACAAGGGGGGCCCTCTCCAACTAATAGAGGGGAGGCTCCCCCTCCAATGAAAATTTTAAAAAAAATTTAAAAAATAAATCGGATAATTAGGAAAAAATAAAAAAAATCATAAAAAATTTTCTAAAAAATTTGAGAAAATTTCATGACTTTTCGTAAAAAAAAATTCAGAAGAATGTAAAAAATTAGGATTTATGTTATTATTTTCGTTCATTCCATTATAAGTAACGATTGTATCCCTGATAAGTAAAGCATCTAAGAAACATTATGCGATATTTATGAAGTTTATCAGTTTCATTTATAGACATGGCACAAAGAAAATATATTCGACCGGGACTTGAGAATATTCGAACCGAAACTTTCATAATAGAGTTTTGTGCGTTTTTTTTAGAATGATTTTTATTTCATTTTTCCTAATTTTTCTATTATCTAAAAACTTCTTATTATTACAAACAGATCATATTAATACATGTTTCTGATAATCATATTTAATTAACCCTATAAAATTTCAAATATATGATGAAAATACGATTTAATACACATAAAATTTTTCCTCAGACATGTCTCGACATGCAAAATAAAAATATTTGTAGCGCTAAAAGAAAATATTTTACGAATAAACCGACCGAATTTTTGGAATGTTTTTATTTTTTTAATTATTTTTTTCTAATTTCTTTTTTAATTTTTCTATTCTTTGATTATCATTATTTTAAAATATAAAAGCCTTGTTCGGCACTCTGAGTGCCGAACAAAGCTTGTTCTATTCTTTGTTTATCATTATTTTAATTTTAAACCCTTGTTCGGCACTTTGAGTATAGTGCCGAACAAGTTTGTTCGGCTCCTTAAGTGCCGAACAAGCACTTTGTTCGGCAATTTTGGTGCCGAACAAGCCCCCTTTTCGTATTTTTCCGCATGCAAACCCAAATCGGTAAAAACGTAAATTTTTAACCTATTTTCGTAAAAAGCCCCAATCTAAAAAGCCCCAATGGCTT
>JAGVVM010001214.1:0-18812 GCA_019149425.1 Psidium friedrichsthalianum | reverse complement strand
TGAAATGAATAAGGTCTTCAGATCGCAAGAGCAGGTCGATCATTTGACAAAGATCAAGATGCTCTAGGTCAATCGTGGATTATGGAAAACGAGAGTAGGTCGAACATGAGCTATGTAAATGTCTAGATCAGATCATGAGCATGTCGATCCAAGATAAAGACAAAGATCAAGAAACAGAGAGCAGGTCAATCGTGAATTGATAAGATCCTCATGAGAGCATGTTGATCATGAGTTTACGTAAAAGTATCACGAGAGCAGGTCAGTCGTGAACCAAATAAAGATCAAGGATACGAGAGCAGGTCAATCGTGAACTGATGAATATCTCATGAGAGCAGGTCGATCATGGGCTATGTAAATGTTTAGATCAAGATCATGAGAGCATGTCGATCATGGCTTGATAAAGATAGAGATCAAGAACACGAGAGCAAGTCGATCGTGAAATTGATAATGGCCTCATGAGGAGAGCATGTTGATCATGAGTTAGATAAAAAGTGTCACGAGAGCAGGTCAATCATGACCAAATAAAGATCAAGGACACGAGAGCAGGTCAATCGTAAACTGATGAATATCTCATGAGAGCTGTCGATCATGAGTTGAACTGAAAAGGCTAAAGTTATCAGAAGAGTTACCTGGATTTTCTGGGTAAACAATTAAGGGATGAGCAAGTCGATTGCATCATATCTGTCTTTTCACTCGAAGTATAATCATGCACATAGACAAATCAATGCTAATGTGACATGTATTTCATAAAAATTATACTTCATTGAAGAAAATGGATACTTGTATGTGCCACAATAGATTCGAGTGCCTTGACAATCATAAGAATTTATTCTTTCGAAGAGTTCAGGTTGAAGATATACTTACCTGAGAGCTTGGAAGATTGCCTGGCAAGCACTTGCTAGCAGGGCTTGTTCATTCAATAATCCAAAGAGATGTGTCGCACGAATCTCGTTAATGCAAATATTAAAAGGAGTATGTCGATCGAATTTTCATCAGGGCGAACACGAAGAGGGATGCATCACACAATTCTCCTTAGTGTGAACACAACGAGGGATGCGCCTTTGAGATGACTCAGAACAAACACATAAGAGTGTGCATCTGAGATGAGTCAGGACAACATACAAACAGGATGTGCACTTGGAATAGAGATTAAAGCAATCATGGTGTATAAACACATTGCAGCATCATCTATCAACAAATCTTATGATCTTTTGCTTACATTACAAAGCTTCACTAGGGAATTCATCAATAAGAAAACCTATTTAATCCTTTTGATAAATTCGATCAACATTGAGCGAGAAACTTTCAGTTAGAAAGGACTTTCACTCCCTCTTATGAAAAAGCTCCTTAAAACCTGATCGTTGATACCGGTGTGAGAATCACTCAAAACTATCACCAAAATGCTTGACAAAGGTCCAAGTATTCTTGCAGTTAGTATGACCAGACCAATCTAAGAGGTCTTTGTAAGGACCGAAATGTAGGCTTGGTAAAAGGTTTATCAAATGGGACTCATGAGGGTAATTCGGCTTTGAAATAGAAAGATATCATCAGTTGCATCAGGTTTACAAGTCAGAAATCCTGTGACATGAGATAAAATAATCTTGTTCGTACTTCTCCGAGCGACACTTATAAACATTTGAAATCCTACGTTAACTCAAGTGCCATAAATCTGAAGAGACTTTGGGTATGGGCTATAACGTAGGTTCAGATAGGCTTGAAAATGAAGGGCCTATTCATAGCAAAAGGGTACATCATGAATGGATCGGTGATCATCTATCTTTGACACTTTTGTCACTGATCTTTGCTTTTGGCAATTTTAGAAGCTTCTTCTGAGGATTTGCCAAATGTTTTTTCTTTTTTGGGGAGCACATAAATTTTTGCCAAGTTTTTCTTCTCCTTTTTGATTGATTTTTTTTTCTTCTCTTGATCTTTGAGAGAAATCTTTTTTTTTTACAAGGGAGGTTTTTGCCTCTCTTTTAGAGAGAGAGAAAAAGCCCCACTTGATAGATGTTTCTTATGCACTTTCCTCAAGGATTTTTCTTCTTGGAGTTCTATTGCT
This sequence comes from Psidium friedrichsthalianum, assembly GCA_019149425.1. NCBI lineage: Eukaryota > Viridiplantae > Streptophyta > Magnoliopsida > Myrtales > Myrtaceae > Psidium > Psidium friedrichsthalianum. Next base: position 16,753 of record JAGVVM010001214.1, on the reverse strand, counting down.
CCAAGTCACTTCAATCTTCATTTATCTTGATGGTTTGAGATGATCCTTTTGATTCACCATGGGAATGATCACCGATTTGGGTTGAAATGAAATGAATTTTACGCTCAAATGGGGTAAGCAAGGGATTAAAGTGTGTAGGGATATGGAAGAAATATTCTTCATCATATCTAAGGCACTTGAGCTAACACAAAATTCGCATGCAATAAGCGTGCTTGAAGATTGATGCAAGTGAAAGCAAGAAAATTCTAACAATCTTGAGCCTCTTTTTGGGAATCTGCCCCAATGTGGGGTTGTTCCTGACAGGGGTTAAACAAAGGGCAACCTGTAGTATGTATGATAGAGAAAATGAATATCTCTCATCATTCTGATCGTCTACTTTTCGCGAGATAACGCATTACCTTATAAGCACGAAATTTTTCCACTCAACTCACTAGGGTTTGATATGGAGGACGTGTATAGAGATGGCTTGCCTTTCATTGTCCTAACGTTCCTTATTCAATATGATCATTTTCAAAGAATAGAACAGATTATCTGATTAAAACTCTTCCCCATTGATGGTTAGCAATTCAGATAAAATCATGTATGAAATTTTGCAACATGCGAGCACCTTTTAGGCATATAAAATGTGGCAATGACTTGCGTAGCTTCATGAAAGACTCATGCATATTCTTAAGAAATGAACTATACAAGCATGTTCAGATTTGCGGGAAAACTCTCGAGAATGGGGACTGTAGATTGCCCATGCATGTGCAAGCGGATTTAGCAGGTTTGAGAGCTTAATCCGTGGATTGGGAAAGACTTGTTCCCGACTTTTGCCCATGCACAAAGAGAAGCATGTGTGAATGAGTTGAATGAAGACTTGAAGCATTCTAATTTATTTAATGACAACAATGACCATGGTCGGTCAGATGCTCCTCTTGGACTATCTATCTAAGCTCATTGGGCGATTCTTCGGGTTGTTTTGAACCTCAATCAATTCTTCCTGACTACTCATGGATTCATCATTTCATTCAATTTTTAAATGTAAACCCCTCCTGTCAAAAAGGAAATTAGCCATGAAATTAGAAAGGATAAATTGGAATCGAAATCTAGCTACCCTTCACTTTGAGCTCGCCACATTGGTGCTTTGGATTTTCTTTTACTAGCTTCACCGTTTGATTTCGCTCGATTGTGTTTTCCTATCTTCTTCCGAGTTACTTCGGCCTATTGTCATCTCCCATGCCATTAGGCCCATGGGACCATAGGCATTCATGGGGCTTCCTTTAATTTAAGGGCTAATTTTTGGATGACATAGTCGCGTCTTATTGCATCGGATAAACTCCATTTTACAATGCCCTCGAGGCAAGTGCAATCTCCTGTCAAAAATGGGATAGACTCAACTCATAATTGAAATAATTAAGGGTGAATTAGAATGATACAAAGTTACCATTCTTTGAGCTCACTTGGGCTTTTCACTCGTAATTCCCTTGTATGAAGCTATTCATCCAGTGATAATATCCATGAATTGATTTGCCTCAAGTTTTGTTCAACAAGAAAACCTTGCGTTTGGGTATAACTGTGCTCTCAGGACAGTTTGCAAATTCCTGAGAATAGAAGGAATTCAATTTAGAACTGGAGTAATTGAGGGTAATCGAAATGATACGGCGTTACCCTTCGAGTTTGCGCGGATTTTTACTTGCAATTAATTTTGTCCCAAGTTTGGTGCAGTAAATGATACAATCATTTAATAGAAGAAAGGAAAATCACTACTTTTTGCTCTTGAATTAATTCTAGACATCTATAAAAGCAGAAAATATCCCACGTAAGGGAACGAAACATATGTATTTATTCAGGATCGGTTCTGCTTCCTTTGTAGGCCCTCCAATGATTAGCTAGCTTCATTTCGAATCAGGTACGCATCGGCAATGTTAAAGGACTTGTGATCACTAGCTTCGAAATACAGGCTCTGTACGAACATTACAGCCTCGGAGCTTCATCAACATCGAACTGGTTGATCATGGCGGTAAGCTCGTCGTCAACGCAATTTGATTGGTGGTGATACATCCCATTTTCCTTGGAAGGCATCAATACTGACCCCATCGGATCAGTCTTCTCGTACATTCCTTTAACAGAACTTGATTCTGCTGGGAACTGAACTAACTCACCTCTCAAACAGGCATTTTCGATCCTCAGATGTTTCCTTTCTCGAGGTTGAAGAGGCCACCGCAGTTAGGGTAGGTTGCAGTGTCAAAAGCTTCTCTATACCTTGTGTTCTCTACTCGGAGTCTTTTTATTTTTAGCTCTTAGAAACTAGATTTCGCGACGTTCATGTTGAGCTTTCACTCGGGTTCGCCTATTTTGAAACCAAAACTTGACTTGTGAAATTTCCAGCCCTAGCTCTTAGCTCAGTTCCTTTCTTTGTCCGTTATCTGGGTTAGGGCACTCTATAAAGCAATCTTCAACCTTTTGAGTTTCATACTCAGTATGGCGATGGTAACGCTTTATTTGACTGTTGTTGTTGTCGCCATTGTCTTTGTTGAGATCCTGGACATCGTTGGCGGAAGGGCCAGGTTCCATGGTCTCAATGCCAAACGTGGTCTCGAACTCTTCATCTCTCATACTTAGCAAGTGAAAATAGCTCTCAAACATGTTGGGTTGAGACATCCTTAACTGGTTACTGGTCCCTCAAGGATTGCTACTCTTCCTTGTATTTTTACTTTCTCTGAATTTTTCTGAGCGACCGTGTATGCCTTAAGACTCTCTCTTTTGAGCATGGATGAAGACTACCAGGAGGACACCTCTTTTAAAATTTTAGGCATGGATCCAGTCAATCCCTCCCCTAATGTTCATCGTTAGTCATCTTCAATCGTCGACATCACCACCTTCGACGATGAGATTGATCAACGCGAGCACTCACCTGACCTTGCCGACCAGTCCCAACTTGAACACTAACCGCTGGAGGCCCCCTAACGACTATCCACAGTTCGACCGAAACCCAAGCTCAAGCACCCATTTTTCTTTTTTTCTTTTTATTTTTTATCCGATGAAACAACACTATAACAAGAGGAATAAACTACTTACCTGAGCGGTTTTGACCACGGAAGAAAAAAAAAATGTCTACTCGGGGGCCGCAAATCACAACTCCGGCGAGATTCAAGCGATGTTTGGTCCATGTGTTTTTCAACTAGAACGATGTGCAAAATAGCCAAGAGAAAGGTCAAACCATATCCTAAATGTGATCCAAAGCAAGAAAACACACAAACAAGCAGTAAAAAGAGCGTCTGACTAGAGCTTGGGTTCGGGATTTCATTTCGGCATTTCAATGAATACGTGATGCGCATAACTTAAACAGCGTAAATCAAGCATCAACAGATTAAACAAATGCAATCAAGCCCATAACCATGCCAAGCTACGTCAAATCAATGATCCTAACTTGACGAACCAGCTCATCGCAATAAGACGTAGCCTAAGTCTATATATCACGACAGTTTGCAGAATGGAAATGGAGGTCTGGACTGACCTGAGTTCGTCGGAGGATGGTCGCGGCAATGGCAACGCGCCGCGATAACAAAGGGATTCACCTTCCTTCTACCCCTCCCTCTCTCAGTGGACTTGCTTTACTCTTTTTTTTTTCTTTTTCGCTTTTCTTCTGGTGCTCTGATCCACCTAGCCAAGAACAACTCAAGTCGGTGAAGGTTTTTCCTTTCTGCTCTCTTTTGAGTGAAGCCCCCCACCGAATACCAGTGGAGAAAACCCCACCATCCTGAACTCCTCTGAATTTTCTTGGGTATTGACCCAATGCGATGCCCACCAGTCCCCTCGTGCCAGCCTCAATTTCCTCAACGAAACCACTTTTGCCAATTGGGCATTTGATCTCAACCTCCATGATGGGGTCTACCATCTGATCGTACATATGGCACCAATATCTTGTTGCTATTGGTTCTGCCATTTTTTTTTCTCAACTTTCCCCCTTTAGAAGCTTTCTTTCAAAAGAGAGATGAAACAAGGGCTCCCTGAAACCTTCAAACCGGAGCTCTAGAAATACCCACCAACACAAACTCAAGACCCACTCGTAAATCACGAGACTTCTTCGTTCTAGCCAGTAATCCTCAGCCATCGCGCTAGCTTTGAGGGCAAAAAAATGGTTAGGTTTAAGCCCCCATATTTTTTTTTGCCGCCGGATCCGTGGAATTTCAGTTGCAGCCCATAAGATCACAGGACATAGAACATAATTAATAAATATGGGTAAAAGTTCAAAAGAGAACAGGTCCATCACTTCTGACTAAAAGACAAAATCGGTGCTGATGAGGTCTTCCTTTGCTTCTCTCTGTCCATCTCTTTTGCGACCCACCCAGCCAGAGAGAAAAAGAGAGATTCCTTTATCTTTTAGCTCTCTCCTTACCAGTGTCTCCCACCGACAGCATTGAACACCAGAACCCTTAAGACCAGTGCAATTGTTAGCAAGCTTTTTCCTTTAGTCCCACCAGAGATCGACAATTTCTTCCTTTTTTTTTTAATTGTTTAGTGGCCACCAACAAAGTTGTTGGCAGCATCTTCCTTTCCATTGATGAGCTGCTCCGGGTGGAAGAGCTGATGGTAGGTTCCCGTGCTTGACTTCATCGAGGACAGTGGGCTCCCCACCTACAAAGACGGCCCCAGGGACATGCTTTCCAGCACCAGTTTTGCTGAAAAACGTGTTAAAGGCATCATCACCTCCACCAACAGTCTTCTCATTTTTTCTCTTTTTCTCTGCTTTTGACCCTCAATCACCATAATGGGTTTTGCTTCTCCTTGTATTTGTTTTCTCAAACAATATCACTGGAAATAAGCTGATTGTTTTAATGGGACCACAATCCTTGTGATTCTTTCTTCATTTGTTCAAATTTCAACAATTTGAAGTCCTTCAATGGGGTTGGCTGAGTATCACAATGCCAGCTTAGTCCATTTTATCAATTAAACTCAAAACTGCTCACTTGAACCACGTGTGCCAATGTTGGACCAATTAAAATGAAATAAAAAGAAAAAAATGCAATGCACGTAGAAAATTAAATTAATGCACGCAGAAAATTAATTAATGCACATGAAACTATACTAAAATGTTTTAAATATTTTCAGAGACTAAAGTTAGTCTCTAATTTTTTATGAAATAAATTATTAAATGAGGAAAATCAAAATTTAGGTGTCAACACTTGGACTATAGTACTGAACACAAGGGCTATCGTTGTTACAACCCAATTGCTCAACATATTTGTATTTCTCGAAATGTCGCTTTTTATGAGCATGCTCCTTACTTCTCTAATAATACTACTATGTCTTCTGTGCCTAAACCTAATCCTTTCATGTACTTCCCTGCTGATCCTTGTCCTGACCCACCTCATACCTTTACTTCTCCTCCTCCAGCTATCTCTACTTCTCCTCGTTTAGATATATCTGCCCCTCCTTCTCCGTCTGAGTTCCCTCCTACTATTGCCCTTCCTGCTCATCCTGCCGCCGATGATTCTATCCCTATGGAGTTGTGTTGTAATCCTCTTCGAGATTGTCGTCCTCCTGCTTGGTATGTTGTTGTTGCTTCTTATTCTACCGAGTTTGGTTCTTTTTTGGCTACTGTTCATACTGTGCAAGAACCTACCAACTACTACGAAGCAGTACAACATGCTGAGTGGCGTCAGGCCATGGCTGAGGAACTTTCTGCTTTACAAAGTACTGGTGCTTGGGAACTTCTTCCTCTTCCACCTGGTTGATCCTTGGTATCATGTTGCTGGATCTACAAGGTAAAGACTTGTTATGATGGTAGTATTGAGCACTACAAAGCGCGTTTGGTTGTGCGAGGAATATGGCATTGATACTCTCTACTGGCTATTGCTTCTGTTCATAATTGGCCTCTCTATCAGCTCGATGTGAGAATGCTTTTCTTTATGGGGATCTTCATGAAGAAATCTTTATGCAACCACCACTCGATCTTGCTCATGCCCCTAGTTAGGTTTTGTCGTCTTCAGCAGCTCTTTATGGCCTCAAACAAGCATCGCGTGCTTGGTTTGAGAAGTTTACTATCACTGTACGTTTCTGCAGGATTTTATTCAAAGCGAGGCCGATCATGCCTCTTTTGTTCATACTTCGTCCTCTAGCTTTACTATACTTCTTTATGTGGATGACATGGTTATTACCGCAATGACTCTAATTATATTGTGCATACCAAGAGGCATCTTCAGCGACATTTTTTCCACGAAGGATCTTGGTCCATTGCGCTATTTTCTTGGGCTTGAGATTGCTTGCAGTTCTCACGGTATTCTTCTTTCTCAACAAAAGTTTACTGCTGATATTCTTTCTAGGGCCTGCTCTTTTGGATTCCTGTATTGCGCTCCACTCCTATTGAGTTGAATCAGAAGCTTTGCCCTGACGATGGGAAACCTCTTTCTGATGTGACTTCGTTATCAAAATCTGATTGTAGTCTTTGTGTATCTCACTATTTTGCGCTCTTGACATTACTTATGCGGTGCATGTTGTTAGTCAGTTTTGCTGCCCTCGATATACCCATTATGCTGCCTATATTATGGAGTTTGCGCTATCTGAGGGTACTTTGACACGGTCTTTTATTTTATTGTCTCTTCTCGTCTCTAGTTGCGCGTGCTTATTCCGATGTTGAAGGGCTTATAATGTAATGATCGTCGGTCTATCACGGATTTTGCATTTTCCTTAGCATATCTCTCATTTCTTGGCGCGCTAAGTAAAAAAAAGATTGATACAATCTTTTTTTTCTTAGCGGCCAAGAAATGAGAATTGCTAGGAAAATGCAAAATCCCGTGATAGACCGACGATCAAATTACATTATAAGCCCTGTCAACATCGGAATAAGCACGCAACTAGAGACGAGAAGAGGACAATAAAAATAAAGACCGTGTCAAAGTACCCCTCAGATAGCGCAAAATCCATAATATAGCAGCATAATGGGTATATCGAGGGGCAGCAACAACGACTAACAACATGAACCGCATAAGTAATGTCAAGACGCAAAATAGTGAGATACACAAGACTACAATCAGATTTTGATAACGAGTCACATAGAAAGAGGTTTCCCATCGTCAGGGCAAAGCTTCTGATTCAACTCAATAGGAGTGAGCGCAATACAGGAATCCAAAAGAGCAGCCCTAGAAAGAATATCAGCAATAAACTTTTGTTGAGAAAGAAGAATACCGTGAGAACTGCAAGGAATCTCAAGCCCAAGAAAATAGCGCAATGGACCAAGATCCTTCGTGGAAAAATGTCGCTGAAGATGCCTCTTGGTATGCACAATATAATTAGAGTCATTGCCGGTAATAACCATGTCATCCACATAAAGAAGTATAGTAAAGCTAGAGGACGAAGTATGAACAAACATAGCATGATCGGCCTCGCTTGAATAAATCCTGCAGAACGTACAGTGATAGTAAACTTCTCAAACCAAGCACGCGATGCTTGTTTGAGGCCATAAAGAGCTTGCTGAAGACGACAAACCGACTAGGGGCATGAGCAAGACCGAGTGGTGGTTGCATAAAGATTTCTTCATGAAGATCCCCATAAAGAAAAGCATTCTTCACATCGAGCTGATAGAGAGGCCAATTATGAACAGAAGCAATAGCCAGTAGAGAGTATCAATGCCATATTCCTGCGCAACCAAACGCGCTTTGTAGTGCTCAATACTACCATCATAACAAGTCTTTACCTTGTAGATCAACAACATGATACCAAGGATCGACCAGGTGGAAGAGGAAGAAGTTCCCAAGCACCAGTACTTTGTAAAGCAGAAAGTTCCTCAGCCATGGCCTGACGCCACTCAGCATGTTGTACTGCTTCGCGGTAGTTGGTAGGTTCTTGCACAGTATGAACAGTAGCCAAAAAAGAACCAAACTTGGTAGAATAAGAAGCAACAACAACATACCAAGCAGGAGGACGACAATCTCGAAGAGGATTACGACACAACTCCATAGGGATAGAATCGTCGGCGGCAGGATGAGCAGGAAGGGCAATAGTAGGAGGGAACTCAGACGGAGAAGGAGGGGCAGATATATCTAAACGAGGAGAAGTAGAGATAGCTGGAGGAGGAGAAGTAAAGGTATGAGGTGGGTCAGGACAAGGATCAGCAGGGAAGTACATGAAAGGATTAGGTTTAGGCACAGAAGACATAGTAGTATTATTAGAGAAGTAAGGAGCATGCTCATAAAAAGCGACATTTCGAGAAATACAAATATGCTGAGCAATTGGGTTGTAACAACGATAGCCCTTGTGTTCAGTACTATAGCCCAAGTGTTGACACCTAAATTTTGATTTTCCTCATTTAATCATTTATTTCATAAAAAATTAGAGACTAACTTTAGTCTCTGAAAATATTTAAAACATTTTAGTGTAGTTTCATGTGCATTAATTAATTTTCTGCGTGCATTAATTTAATTTTCTACGTGCATTGCATTTTTTTCTTTTTATTTCATTTTAATTGGTCCAACATTGGCACACGTGGTTCAAGTGAGCAGTTTTGAGTTTAATTGATAAAATGGACTAAGCTGGCATTGTGATACTCAGCCAACCCCATTGAAGGACTTCAAATTGTTGAAATTTGAACGAATGAAGAAAGAATCACAAGGATTGTGGTCCCATTAAAACAATCAGCTTATTTCCAGTGATATTGTTTGAGAAAACAAATACAAGGAGAAGCAAAACCCAATTATGGTGATTGAGGGTCAAAAGCAGAGAAAAAGAGAAAAAATGACAAGACTGTTGGTGGAGGTGATGATGCCTTTAACACGTTTTTCAGCAAAACTGGTGCTGGAAAGCTCCCTGGGGCCGTCTTTGTAGGTGGGGAGCCCACTGTCCTCGATGAAGTCAAGCACGGGAACCTACCATCAGCTCTTCCACCCGGAGCAGCTCATCAATGGAAAGGAAGATGCTGCCAACAACTTTGCTGGTGGCCACTAAACAATTAAAAAAAAAAGGAAGAAATTGTTGATCTCTGGTGGGACTGAAGGAAAAAGCTTGCTAACAATTGCACTGGTCTTTAAGGGTTCTTGGTGTTCAATGCTGTCGGTGGGAGACACTGGTAAGGAGAGAGCTAAAAGATAAAGGAATCTCTCTTTTTTCTCTCTGGCTGGGTGGGTCGCAAAAGAGATGGACAGAGAGAAGCAAAGGAAGACCTCATCAGCACCGATTTTGTCTTTTAGTCAGAAGTGATGGACCTGTTCTCTTTGAACTTTTACCCATATTTATTAATTATGTTCTATGTCCTGTGATCTTATGGGCTGCAACCGAAATTCCACGGATCGGCGGCAAAAAAAAAATATGGGGGCTTAAACCTACCCATTTTTTTGCCCTCAAAGCTAGCGCGATGGCCGAGGATTACTGGCTAGAACGAAGAAGTCTCGTGATTTACGAGTGGGTCTTGAGTTTGTGTTGGTGGGTATTTCTAGAGCTCCGGTTTGAAGGTTTCAGGGAGCCCTTGTTTCATCTCTCTTTTGAAAGAAAGCTTCTGAAGGGGGAAAGTTGAGAAAAAAAAATGGCAGAACCAATAGCAACAAGATATTGGTGCCATATGTACGATCAGATGGTAGACCCCATCATGGAGGTTGAGATCAAATGCCCAATTGGCAAAAGTGGTTTCGTTGAGGAAATTGAGGCTGGCACGAGGGACTGGTGGGCATCGCATTGGGTCAATACCCAAGAAAATTCAGAGGAGTTCAGGACGGTGGGGTTTTTCTCCACTGGTATTCGGTGGGGGGCTTCACTCAAAAGAGAGCAGAAGGAAAAACCTTCACCGACTTGAGTTGTTCTTGGCTAGGTGGATCAGAGCACCAGGAAGAAAAGCGAAAAAGAAAAAAAAAAGAGTAAAGCAAGTCCACTGAGAGAGGGAGGGGTAGAAGGAAGGTGAATCCCTTTGTTATCGCGGCGCGTTGCCATTGCCGCGACCATCCTCCGACGAACTCAGGTCAGTCCAGACCTCCATTTCCATTCTGCAACTGTCGTGATATATAGACTTAGGCTACGTCTTATTGCGATGAGCTGGTTCGTCAAGTTAGGATCATTGATTTGACGTAGCTTGGCATGGTTATGGGCTTGATTGCATTTGTTTGATCTGTTGATGCTTGATTTACGCTGTTTAAGTTATGCGCATCACGTATTCATTGAAATGCCGAAATGAAATCCCGAACCCAAGCTCTAGTCAGACGCTCTTTTTACTGCTTGTTTGTGCGTTTTCTTGCTTTGGATCGCATTTAGGATATGGTTTGACCTTTCTCTTGGCTATTTTGCACATCGTTCTAGTTGAAAAACACATGGACCAAACATCGCTTGAATCTCGCCGGAGTTGTGATTTGCGGCCCCCGAGTAGACTTTTTTTTTTCTTCCGTGGTCAAAACCGCTCAGGTAAGTAGTTTATTCCTCTTGTTATAGTGTTGTTTCATCGGATAAAAAATAAAAAGAAAAAAAGAAAAATGGGTGCTTGAGCTTGGGTTTCGGTCGAACTGTGGATAGTCGTTAGGGGGCCTCCAGCGGTTAGTGTTCAAGTTGGGACTGGTCGGCAAGGTCAGGTGAGTGCTCGCGTTGATCAATCTCATCGTCGAAGGTGGTGATGTCGACGATTGAAGATGACTAACGATGAACATTAGGGGAGGGATTGACTGGATCCACGCCTAAAATTTAAAAGAGGTGTCCTCCTGGTAGTCTTCATCCGTGCTCAAAAGAGAGAGTCTTAAGGCATACACGGTCGCTCAGAAAAATTCAGAGAAAGTAAAAATACAAGGAAGAGTAGCAATCCTTGAGGGACCAGTAACCAGTTAAGGATGTCTCAACCCAACATGTTTGAGAGCTATTTTCACTTGCTAAGTATGAGAGATGAAGAGTTCGAGACCACGTTCAGCATTGAGACCATGGAACCTGGCCCTTCCGCCAACGATGTCCAGGATCTCAACAAAGACAATGGCGACAACAACAACAGTCAAATAAAGCGTTACCATCGCCATACTGAGTATGAAACTCAAAAGCTTGAAGATTGCTTTATAGAGTGCCCTAACCCAGATAACAGACAAAGAAAGGAACTGAGCTAAGAGCTAGGGCTGGAAATTTCACAAGTCAAGTTTTGGTTTCAAAATAGGCGAACCCGAGTGAAGACTCAACATGAACGTCGCGAAATCTAGTTTCTAAGAGCTAAAAATAAAAAGACTCCGAGTAGAGAACACAAGGTATAGAGAAGCTTTTGACACTGCAACCTACCCTAACTGCGGTGGCCTCTTCAACCTCGAGAAAGGAAACATCTGAGGATCGAAAATGCCCGTTTGAGAGGTGAGTTAGTTCAGTTCCCAGCAGAATCAAGTTCTGTTAAAGGAATGTACGAGAAGACTGATCCGATGGGGTCAGTATTGATGCCTTCCAAGGAAAATGGGATGTATCACCACCAATCAAATTGCGTTGACGACGAGCTTACCGCCATGATCAACCAGTTCGATGTTGATGAAGCTCCGAGGCTGTAATGTTCGTACAGAGCCTGTATTTCGAAGCTAGTGATCACAAGTCCTTTAACATTGTCGATGCGTACCTGATTCGAAATGAAGCTAGCTAATCATTGGAGAGCCTACAAAGGAAGCAGAACCGATCCTGAATAAATGCATATGTTTCGTTCCCTTACGTGGGATATTTTCTGCTTTTATAGATGTCTAGAATTAATTCAAGAGCAAAAAGTAGTGATTTTCCTTTCTTCTATTAAATGGTTGGATCATTTACTGCACCAAACTTGGGACAAAATTAATTGCAAGTAAAAGTCCGCGCAAACTCGAAGGGTAACGCCGTATCATTTCGATTACCCTCAATTACTCCAGTTCTAAATTGAATTCCTTCTATTCTCAGGAATTTGCAAACTGTCCTGAGAGCACAGTTCATACCCAAACGCAAGGTTTTCTTGTTGAACAAAACTTGAGGCAAATCAATTCATGGATATTGCCACTGGATGAATAGCTTCATACAAGGGAATTACGAGTGAAAAGCCCAAGTGAGCTCAAAGAATGGTAACTTTGTATCATTCTAATTCACCCTTAATTATTTCAATTATGAGTTGAGTCTATCCCATTTTGACAGGAGATTGCACTTGCCTCGGGGCATTGTAAAATGGAGTTTATCCGATGCAATAAGACGCGACTATGTCATCCAAAAATTAGCCCTTAAATTGAAAGGAAGCCCCATGAATGCCTACGGTCCCACGGGCCTAATGGCATGGGAGATGACAATAGGCCGAAGTAACTCGGAAGAAGACAGGAAAACACAATCGAGCGAAATCAAACGGTGAAGCTAGTAAAAAGAAAATCCAAAGCACCAATGTGGCGAGCTCAAAGTGAAGGGTAGCTAGATTTCGATTCCAATTTATCCTTTCTAATTTCATGGCTAATTTCCTTTTTGACAGGAGGGGTTTACATTTAAAAATTGAATGAAATGATGAATCCATGAGTAGTCAGGAAGAATTGATTGAGGTTCAAAACAACCCGAAGAATCGCCCAATGAGCTTAGATGATAGTCCAAGAGGAGCATCTGACCGACCATGGTCGTTGTTGTCATTAAATAAATTAGAATGCTTCAAGTCTTCATTCAACTCATTCACACATGCTTCTCCTTGTGCATGGGCAAAAGTCGGGAACAAGTCTTTCCCAATCCACGGATTAAGCTCTCAAACCTGCTAAATCCGCTTGCACATGCATGGGCAATCTACAGTCCCCATTCTCGAGAGTTTTCCCGCAAATCTGAACATGCTTGTATAGTTCATTTCTTAAGAATATGCATGAGTCTTTCATGAAGCTACGCAAGTCATTGCCACATTTTATATGCTTAAAAGGTGCTCGCATGCTGCAAAATTTCATACATGATTTTATCTGAATTGCTAACCATCAATGGGGAAGAGTTTTAATCAGATAATCTGTTCCATTCTTTGAAAATGATCATATTGAATAAGGAACGTTAGGACAATGAAAGGCAAGCCATCTCTATACACGTCCTCCATATCAAACCCTAGTGAGTTGAGTGGAAAATTTCGTGCTTATAAGGTAATGCGTTATCTCGCGAAAAGTAGGACGATCAGAATGATGAGAGATATTCATTTTCTCTATCATACATACTACAGGTTGCCCTTTGTTTAACCCCTGTCAGGAACAACCCCACATTGGGGCAGATTCCCAAAAAGAGGCTCAAGATTGTTAGAATTTTCTTGCTTTCACTTGCATCAATCTTCAAGCACGCTTATTGCATGCGAATTTTGTGTTAGCTCAAGTGCCTTAGATATGATGAAGAATATTTCTTTCATATCCCTACATACTTTAATCCCTCGCTTACCCCATTTGAGCGTAAGATTCATTTCATTTCAACCCAAATCGGTGATCATTCCCATGGTGAATCAAAAGGATCATCTCAAACCATCAAGATAAATGAAGATTGAAGTGACTTGGAGCAATAGAACTCCAAGAAGAAAATCCTTGAGGAAAGTGCATAAGAAACATCTATCAAGTGGGGCTTTTTCTCTCTCTCTAAAAGAGAGGCAAAACCTCCCTTGTAAAAAAAAAGATTTCTCTCAAAGATCAAGAGAAGAAAAAAAATCAATCAAAAAGGAGAGAGGAAAGCCTTGGCAAAAATTGATGTGCTCCCCAAAAAAGAAAAAAACATTTGGCAAATCCTCAGAAGAAGCTTCTAAAATTGCCAAAAGCAAAGATCAGTGACAAAAGTGTCAAAGATAGATGATCACCGATCCATTCATGATGTACCCTTTTGCTATGAATAGGCCCTTCATTTTCGAGCCTATCTGAACCTACGTTATAGCCCATACCCAAAGCCTCTTCAGATTTATGGCACTTGAGTTAACGTAGGATTTCAAATGTTTATAAGTGTCGCTCGGAGAAGTACGAACAAGATTATTTTATCTCATGTCACAGGATTTCTAACTTGTAAACCTGATGCAACTGATGATATCTTTCTATTTCAAAGCCGAATGACTCTCATGAGTCCCATTTGATAAACCTTTGACCAAGCCTACATTTCGGTCCTTGCAAAGACCTCTTAGATTGGTCTGGTCATACTAACTGCAAGAATACTTGGACCTTTGTCAAGCATGATGGTGATAGTTTTGAGTGATTCTCACACCGGTATCAACGATCAGGTTTTAAGGAGCTTTTTCATGAGAGGGAGTGAAAGTCCTTTCTAACTGAAAGTTTCTCGCTCAATGTTGATCGGATTTATCAAAAGGATTAAATAGGTTTTCTTATTGATGAATTCCCTAGTGAAGCTTTGTAATGCAAGCAAAAGATCATAAGATTTGTTGATAGATGATGCTGTAATGTGTTTATACACCATGATTGCTTTAATCTCTATTCCAAGTGCACATCCTGTTTGTATGTTGTCCTGACTCATCTCAGATGCACACTCTTATGTGTTTGTTCTGAGTCATCTCAGAGGCACATCCCTCGTTGTGTTCACACTAAGGAGAATTGTGTGATGCATCCCTCTTCGTGTTCGCCCTGATGAAATTTGGTCGACATACTCCTTTTAATATTTGCATTAATGAGATTCGTACGACACATCTCTTTGGATTATTGAATGAACAAGCCCTGCTAGCAAGTGCTTGCCAGGCAATCTTCCAAGCTCTCAGGTAAGTATATCTTCAACCTGAACTCTTCGAAAGAATAAATTCTTATGATTGTCAAGGCACTCGAATCTATTGTGGCACATACAAGTATCCATTTTCTTCAATGAAGCATGATTTTTATGAAATACATGTCACATTAGCATTGATTTGTCTATGTGCATGATTATACTTCGAGTGAAAAGACAGATATGATGCAATCAACTTGCTCATCCCTTAATTGTTTACCCAGAAAATGCAGGTAACTCTTCTGATAACTTTAGCCTTTTCAGTTCAACTCATGATCGACATGCTCTCATGAGATGATTCATCAGTTCATGATTGACCTGCTCTCGTGACACTTTTATCTAACTCATGATCAACATGCTCTCATGAGGCCATTATCAATTTACGATCAACCTGCTCTCGTGTTCTTGATCTCTATCTTTATCAAGCCATGATCGACATGCTCTCATGATCTTGATCTAAACATTTACATAGCTAATGATCGACCTGCTCTCATGAGATATTCATCAATTCACAATTAACCTGTTCTCGTGTCCTTGATCTTTATTTGGTTCACGACTGACCTGCTTTCGTGACACTTTTATGTAGCTCATGATCAACATGCTCTCATGAGGCTATTATCAGTTCACGATCGACCTGCTCTCGTGCTCTTGATCTTTGTCTTTATTAATCCATGATTGACATGCTTTTATGATCTTGATCTAGACATTTACGTAGCTCATGATCGACCTTCTCTCATGAGATATTCATCAGTTCACGATTGATCTACTCTCGTGTCTTTGATCCTTATCTGGTTCACGACTGACCTGCTCTCGTGACACTTTATCTAACTCATTATCAACATGCTCTCATGAGGCCATTATCAGTTCACGATCACCTACTCTCGTGTTTGTGATCTCTATCTTTATCAAGCCATGATCGACATGCTCTCATGATCTTGATCTAGACATTTACATAGCTCATGTTCGACCTACTCTCGTGAGATATTAATCAGTTCACGATTGACCTACTCTCGTGCTCTTGATCTTTGTCAAATCACAATCGACATGCTCTTGCGATCTTGACTTACCTCTACCGACTCATGGTGGCCTATTAAAACGATGGTGGTCCCTAGAGATAAAATGGTGCAGCTTAAACCATAACTCAAGCACATTCCTTCATTCCGGATCTTGCACTGTCTCGCATCAGAGGAAAACTTCTAATAATAGATAAGACATTCAGTACCTGGAGGCCTTTGCATCCACAAGAGGAAGCTTGGAAATCAAGGAAATTGTCAGCACTGTGAAGTGTTTTGGAAAATTGGGATACTTCATATGCGATCCATGTGCGAGGCTTTCTTGACCTCTCTGTCAAGAGAGAAGCCTTGGCACATGTTATTTATAGTTTTAAATATCATGCATCATCTCCTTCTACATAGAAAATGGGATTAAAATCCTACAAAAAAAAATTCATTCATCATCTGCATTATCAAAATTTAGGTTCAATTTGATCTTTAAGCGAAACCTCTGCAAGCCTCCACTCAAAGAGGGGCAGCTATTGACACCTAAATTTGATTTTCCTCATTTAATTATTTATTTCATAAAAAAATTAGAGAGTAACTTTAGTCTCTACCCAAAATATTTAAGTCATTTTAGTGTAGTTTCATGTGCATTAATTTAATTTTCTGCATGCATTGCATTTTTTTTCTTGTTATTTCATTTTAATTGGTCTAACACTTGGTACACATAGTTCAAGTAGTAGTTTCGAGTTTAATTGATAAAATGGACTAAGCTGCTTGTGATACTTGGCCAACCCATTGAAGGACTTCAAATTGCTGAAATTTGAACGAATGAAAAAAGAATCACAAGGATTGTGGTCCCATTAGAACCAAACGGCTTATTTCCAGTGATATTGTTTGAGAGAACAAATACAAGGAGAGAGCAAAACCAATTCTGGTGATTGAGAGTCAAAAGCAGAGAAAAAAGAGAAAAATTGACAAGACTGTTGGTGGAAAGGTGATGATGCCTTCACACCTTTGTCCAGTGAAAATGTGCGGGAAAGCATGTCCCTGTAGGGCCGTCTTTCGTAGTGGGGGGCCCATGCTTGTGTATGTCCCGACAAAGTCAAGAACGAGAACCTACCTCAGCTCGTCCACCC
>JAGVVM010001213.1:0-38215 GCA_019149425.1 Psidium friedrichsthalianum | reverse complement strand
CCTTTTCTTATGCGCAGCTCCAACCTCTATTGTTTACTTGTCTGGCAATGGATCTGCCATGCCCTCTTTGAAATGATCTGGAGGCATATTTTGGATAAAAATCTGAAGGAACTTCCTATTAAATGCTTGCCCTTAGAACAAGCAAATGATAGAGAGCTTGTGTTATGGTTGACCTTAGACATTCTTTTAACTGACATCTATCCGCACTTTCCTAATATCCAGCAAATAAATTATGCTGTAAAACAGAGAATCACTCATCTCAATTTTTTGCAGAGTTTGAAGGATACTTGGTACGAAGGAGCCCTCTCCTTCAATGGAATTGAGTTTCTTCGTTATCAAAAGATGCCTTTTCATCCACATGTTCATCCTTTTTCCATTTTTCTGATGGAAGAGAAGGTAGAACTGATGGCACATCATCTTCTGAAACATCTAGAAGAAAGTCCTTCCATGGTAGACATTGGACAAATGTCATTCTAGCCATCATATCTTGTGGGTACTATATATCAAAATGTCATTTTTGTTGAATCATCTGCTGCTGTATTTTTCTGTGGATTTTTTTTTTTTGCTGCATTAATTGCACTCCGCTGCAGTAATTTTGTCTTTCTTGTCCAAATTGTTCAGTTTCTTATTATGTGTTGCTCTTTTCTCTCAGAGTATACGCTGGACAAGTCGCAACTCAGGGCAAACTGCTCTCTTGGGGAGCTAAGGTTAGACAGTAGAAGAGAATGGAAGGCCTATGTCCTTTCTTGAAAATGCAATTTGCATCATCTAAGTTCATTGGGTGAATTAACTTTGCAGATTAATGATCTCATCGACAAGGGACAATGGTGGAGGCTGGCCACATCATCTCTGTTACATGCAAATGCCATGCACCTCATGGTCTGGTTGATAATATTGCTCATCTGTATATATCAGGATCAATGGTCTTGTACTTAAGGTTGTCCTTTGCAGGTCAACTGCTATTCTTTGAATTCCATTGGGCCCACCGTGGAAGCAGTCAGTGGCCCCAAAAATATCTAACGGTTTTATGCCACTTCTGCAATTGCAAGTAACAACTCGGACATACTGATGCAATCATACAGTTGCATGTTTACTGGTGGTTAACAACTCGCATTCTACAGGTTCAGCAATGAGTTATTTGTTGAAAAGGGTTCTTCTGTAGGTGCTTCTGGAGCAATTTTTGGACTGGTGAGTCCTCTTGAAATGTCTCTATCACGGTTCGAACCTGCCTTCACAGACATAACGTTGAACCTGATTCATGCAAACAAATGGTTTTGAGGCTAATAGTTATGTAACAGAAATCGAGTTGAAGATTAGCATTTTCCTTTTCTCCCTCTTGCCTTTCTTCTGGTCATTCTTATGCATCTGATGCTTTGTTAGGTTGGTTACATGGCTGTTTACATCGCGAGGCATAGGGGCCTGATTCGAGATGCCAATGAAGATCTAAAGCACATAGCGAAAGTAATTATGTTAAACATGGTATGTTTCTAGCATGCAGCCATAGTTCATTCAATCTTTTCAAATGTGTTCTATTCCTCCGTCATGTTTTCCACAGCACCTTAGCATGGCTAGCAAGCATGCTTTTGCTTCTTCCAGTTATTGCTTTTGATCAAGCTTATAGAAGTAGAAGTGCGTCTAGGAACTTGGCTTTGGGAACAAAACTATTCTATGTCTAAGTTAGCATCCTTGCATCTGCAAGATAAGATGATACATCGAATGTCCTTGCTGCAGGTCATTGGGCTGTCGTCTAAAGGTATTGATAACTGGGGACATGTAAGTATAGCAGCAATTTCTCATATTTGTTTGCACTAAGTGCTTTCGTTCTATTGGAAGTTTACTGGACTGTCTTGAACATTGCAATAAGAACGCGGAATGGCCAGGGCACCATTACTTTGTGGTCTGCCTTGACAAACAAGAAACTTTGTGATGACTTTCGTGCAGCTGCATCGGGGAAAATGAAAGTTCTCAGTCCTCTTAGATGGATATCCATCTTTGTTGGATGTCGCGCTCGTCATTTTGTGTAATGGTTCATTTCTTAAAATTTCCATATACAGGTAGGAGGATTGCTTGGCGGGGTAGTCACACCGTGGCTTCTCGATCCCGCTTGGAAGCTCGGGCATAGGTCTAGCGATGGTCGAAGAACCATCATCGACGCCAAAGGGAGAAAAGACCCGGGGCAGCCAAAGTGAGGTGTAAAAGCCAGTGATCAAGATGCAACTCCACCTCCCTGGACCCACAAACTTATTTAGCGTGTATTGACAATTCAATGACACAAGAAAAACTGGGAAATGTAAAGGAGATTAAAGATCAATCAATCGCCGCGTGACTAATTAGCTGAAAAGATTTGCAGGGTTGGCAAAATGATCAAGCTTTGAGCTTTAAAATCGGGATTAGTTGGCTGATTTAGAGCTTCGTACTTGTACGTGATAAAGATTCAACCGTCCGTTTTATCTCATAAAATCCCAGCAAGGGTAGTGAAACGCATGGCGTGCGTGGCCCTGTAGGTACTAGGTAATACTAATTGATGTGTGATCTGAAACTCGATACAGGTCATAAGACCTGGATGTAAAGTTCGGTTAGAATCGAAAGATACGGTGACGAGATGAATTTCCAGTTAGTCTGTAGCATTCGGCAGAGTCCGAGGATCGTGGTATGAGTTTCTAATTTCACTCGGTGGTACAGCAAACAAACTCAATCTTTTCGAATGACAAAAAGGACATTTGCGAGGACAATAAGGCCCGGAGTTGGTGGGTCCAATCCAGCATGATTTTTCCCCCTTTTTTCAATACAAATAAGGCCGCACCGCAGATTTTGCACGAAATTCTTTGGCGGAAGATGGGCCCGTCAAACGGTCAGAAAATTCGAAAGTTTAAAAAGAAAGCGCTTCTTTTTTGCATGGGGTTTGGGACGAGGGTCTCGCTGTAATTTTGACGCTCGTTGGCTCGCAACCTCCGCCTGTCTTTCCCCTTTTTTTTCAATTCGTTCAAGATCTTCTTTTTTTAAAATTTGAAAGAAACCCTCTTTAAGCCCTCCCTCCTTGAAAGAACGCGCCCTCTCTCTCTTTCTGAATACCATAAGAAGCAGAGATATATATACTGCACTGGGATTGCGGTGAGAGCCTTCGCTTTTGGGATACCCACCTCCTTCTTTATCTCTCTGTGGAGCTCAGATTGGTGATTTCTACGGTAAGTATGGCCACAGCTGACAATGGCCGAGACGGGTTCTTTTTCTTGTCTTCCTCGACCCTATCGTGAAGTCTCCCTCTCCATGGGAATGCGAATTTGCTTTGTTAGCATGAGATCTAGTAGCTCCCTCCCCTCTTCTGTGCGCACTCCACGTGCTTGTTTCTCCGTCCTGAACTTGCCGTTCCTTTGCGTAAACTCTCGTTTCAGCTTCTCTTCCGATTCTTTTGCTTCCCCCCTCCGGCAATTGCTCGATGTCTGTAGCGCAAGATGTGCTAACCGATGGAGGACGATGCATTGGTTTGACTGTGAATTGCTCGGACTCGTATTAATGTCAATTCAGAATCGAGTGCATCCCAAATGTGGATGCTAATGTCTCTTGCCCTCTGCAGCCAGGGTGGCTTACTCTATTCCTAAGGAAAATCTAGTCTCTTGGAGCTCTAGCTATGGGATCCTAGAAAGCCGGTGGATGGAGCTTGTGGGTTTCATTATTGTAGTTTTGGATGTTAAATTCTCTTGCATCATTTAGCTAGCTACGCGCACGAGATTTTACGTGCTTAGGGTGGAAACTCTATATCCGATAGATGAATTTGACTTCTGATTCTTGAAATCGCCCTTAGTTTGATTCATTTGATTGCAATGGCTTTGCGATGAACGCATTTCTCTTCTGCGTGTGATATGTCTCCCAGATTTTGTCTACAGTTATATGGAGGCCAAACGTGTTGTGAGTTGACTGTCGTCTGTTTGATTCTTGTCCCCACAGGATGGACGCCCTACCTGATGCCATTGTTCAATACATTCTGTCATATGTAGATAATGCCAGAGACATAGCAGTTTGTAATTGTGTTTCTAAGCGATGGAAAGATTCACTGCCTTACATCAGAAGACTCTACTTCCCTCGCAACTCTTTTGAGAATAATGGTGGAAGGGACAATCCCGACGATGTTGTGTGGAGGATGATAGCTTCCATCGTTCAGTTGGATGAGCTTGTCGTGTACTGCCCCTTCTCCAGCGCAGGCCTTGCTTCATGGCTCTCCCTTGTATCTTCATCCCTCCGACGCCTTGAGCTTCGGATGGACAATCTCGCTGAACAACAACCATGTTCGGAGACCCCCTCGAAGCTTGATTGCATCAGTGCCGCAAAGGATTTGGAGTCGCTAAAGCTGTGGGGTGTCCTCATGAATTGTGTGCCTAAATGGGACATATTCCCGAAACTTAAGAATCTTGAAATCGTTGGTGCAAGATTGGAGGGTCCTGCATTGTCCTCTGCAATTCAGGCATGCCCTAATCTTACGAGCCTGTTACTGCTTGGCTGTGAGGGGGTTAGGTCAGTTTCGATTGATTTGCCTCTCTTAGAGCATTGTAAGCTGGACTTCTATGGCTTGGGTAACTGCTCGCTTTCTCTGACTTCCCCAAAAATTGAATCGCTCGAGGTGCAAGGTTGTAGTTGGATAAGAGTTCGCGAGACAAATTGCTTGCGAAATCTCTTGATTTCCAATAATTCTGGTAATTAGTCTTTGGGGATTGCTCTTTCAGTGTCTTTTACGTGATAATATATTAACTGATTCTTTGCTTCTTCTTTGAATTTTAGGAAGGGTATACATGGTGGATTTCGGAAAACTTGCAGCTCTTGAGTTCTTGTCCATCAGAGGGATCCAGTGGTGTTGGGATGCAGTGAGCAAAATGCTCAAATGGGCGAGTGAGGTGAAGCATCTATACATGAAGGTGGAATTCACTGGGGATTTTGAAGCTCTTCAACCATTTCCAGAGGTTGACTTCGTTGATTTCTTCAATAGCCATCCAAAGCTGCAGAAATTCGATGTTCATGGAGCAATGTTTGCTGCTCTTTGCCAGAAGAACAGCCTAAAAAATGTAAGCCCATATTATTGTCAGAAAGAGGCAACTGATGTCGAAGCTTTGCAAAGTACTATTTTTTGCTGAGGTAAGACTTGGTTGTATGTTTAATTGAGAAGTCCGTTTTTACTTTGCAGATAGATACAGGCTTTACAATTCCATGTTTGGAGGAGGTTGCAATAACAGTAAGATCCCCATTGAATGCGGAACAGAAAATGGGTACCCTTGAGTCACTCGTAAAGTATGGGAAGAATCTTAAGTCGATGGTGATTAAGATTCTTCAGATGAAGAGCAGCCATAGCAGTGCTGATGATTTTTTTGACGAGATCTGCAGGTTTACATACATGAACCGGAAAATAGCGCGAATTGAATAATGGCTTGCTGGGGTAACCATTCCTCTATTTATACACACCCAGTGCAACCTCATATTCTCTGACCTGCAATTGACTGCTGCTTCCCATAGAAATTTTCCTCATTTCAGTTTGTAGTATGCTTTATGTACGGCAGAAATAAATGAGACACCTAATTTTCCGTCGGTTGAGCTCTTTTCGGCCTGACTTTTCAGTCAAGAGAGAAACCAAGTAGCTAATGTGATAGATCAGTTTGCATCGAATAGTGTTTGCAGCTGAATAGAAGTAGATAATTAAACCAGCTCTTTGAAAGTTGTTATTTGCGATTAGGATGATGCAGATGATTCGGAAGCTAATTCCCATTTTCTTTGAAGTGAAGAACAAGGGCTCACTGTTGTTTTAGAAACAACGTGTACCGAGTGAGGCAAAGTTGTACTTTGACAGAAATGTGCAGATTTCTCAACTTTTGGGAAGGTGTATTTTCCAAATGGATTAGTACTTATTCTTTGTTTCTTCACTTCATTTGGCTAATTCTGTCATTGTGCTACTTACCTTATGTCTATCTGCTCATGCCCTTTGGCAACTAATTAACTGCTTGACAAAATTCAAACCAACACACGATGGTCTTTCCAATTTCTATCAGAACAATAAGCTATACTGGTGGCCTCGGGAAAAAAATGGACACAATGCTACACCCATCTTATTGACTGTTTCACAAAACCACTAAGTCAGTGGTGTGGAGAAAAAATGACTTTGCTCTAGGTGCTTTGCGTTAAATTACCATTTCAGATGCCTGAAAATAATTGTGCCTTGGGAAAAACTTCAGTAGGAGACGCAGAGGGTTCTTACTCCATTAGTATATGGTATACCTTGTGAGTGTGATAATTGATGAGTCTATCCCGTTCTTGTATTGGTTCTAAAATGCACGTTGAGCTATTGATTTGCAAATTCAGGACTGACAAGACTTTGGAAAATAGCGGTATCTGAATAAATTAGTAGGTGGTAGGATTGCTGTGCAAATTCAACATTTAGATATTCTTATCGCATCAATCCTTGAAAAGAGTCCAAGATGCATGCTAGAACATATTTAAGATGTACAGGTGCTAAATATGCCCCCACAGCCACAGGATCAAAGTTGTCCTCATGCTTCATTGAAAGTGCAAACCCTAGATCAGCTTCTTGTTTTGGAAAAATCGTTTCAGGAGCCACAGCTGGAGACCTGAAACTGTAATGCAGACTCCCAATGACATGATACTGAACCACGCCACTCTAGCATTTGTTCTTTCACTCACTGTTCTCATTTCTGCTTCCCTGTGTTCTCCCAAAAGAATATCCAAGTGAACACCACCTCAAGTTGGAGAAGACATTCCGAGAAAAAGCAACAAGATATCACCTGATCTTAAGATACGACATGGTTATAAGGATGGCTTCAACAGTTCCTTGAAGCTTCCTGAGCTCAAGCTCCACTCCCTAACATCGGCACCATATTGTCCGCAAAATTAGAACTGCCAAACATACCGATACTAAAGAAATTGCCAACCAAACCAGTGGCTTGAATTCAATTTTGACGAACTTCACAAAAGCGACATTTGATTACCACGCAAATCTGAAAACTGAACTATGGACTCTGGGATTAGAATGGATCGGATAATTTGTCATTCGTAGTTAATAGTTGTACGAACCTGAATCTTCTCTTTTCTTGCAACTGATTCCCAATCTTTGGCTGCAATTCCAGTTCTCCAGTCAATGATAACACTTACTTCTCCACCTCTTTCATTACTGTCCACCCATAAACATGCTTGGTGGTTACCAGCCTCGCTAGTTGTGAATGCAAACTGACCGTGTGTTACATTCTCCTCGTGATGAAGAATATTTCCATGCGGCGAGGTCACCTGTTTCGAGCAAGCTACTGCCACCGGTAAGTAGAATGGAGCGGACAAACACCGACTACAACGAACATAAAATGATCGACGATTACCTTGACGGAAATAGTAGGGATACTGGATTCATAGTTGGAAACGACAACGTAATCAGCCAAAACTACGACGTTGTGCTGGATTTCCTCGGACACGCACTTGGTTCCAGCGGCCGGTAGGTTCAACCAAATCGCCTGACTCTTCTCCACTAAAACGTCACAAGTGAAACACACCATAACCACCATCGAAAACACCACCTTCCCGCGTACCATTGCAGATCCCTTCGTTACAAAATCTCTCTCTCTCTCTCTCTCTCTCTCGCTCAAAAAGACACTCTTCCGTGAGTTATGAATAACTCAGACAACAACAAACGTACGTCTGTCAGGTCCAACTAGACTTTTTGGTGATGTGACGTTACTGAATGCCCTTATAATGACAGATTTTCCTAGCTCTCTGCTTTAGGTTTTTTTTTTTTTTTCCCTTTTTAGGCAGAAAATGGCTGCTAAATTATTTAGGAAATTGAGAATCGTTTTACTTATGGCAGGATCCAACCGTGTTTTAGCAACTAAATGATTCTCTTTCAAGTTCATTATTTTCATCAAAGGTAAAACTTTAATAGCATTTTTCACTCATTTCGGCAAGATATCTAGACCAAATTTGTCATGCAGGATACATCTTGCAATCTCAAGCAGATAATAGTATTCCCCTTCTGTAACTGCGAGGAGAATCAACGTTCCAAGCCCGAGGAACATGTCATCTCCCGTCACCTCTTCAATTACAACTGCATTCCTTCAAATTGAAATCCCTAGGTACACGAGCAGACACTCGACTAATTTTAATAGCAAACGAAGATGTTGTGGGCCAGCAAATTTAACTTTTGTACTGATTGTTCTTAGGACAGCGGGAATCACATGAATTGCAATGAACACGCGGACACACAAAACTCAGGCCGAAGTTGGGACAGTCTGCAAGATATTTAAACCACGCTTCTGAGATGTAAGCTCATCGAAGTCGATCAGCCTTGATAATATGCTGCTGCTGTATAAGCACCTGAGACTTCCATCGGAATCTGATGAACAAGTACCGACTAGCATAAACTGAACGACTGTAAAAATCATGACACATTTACACATCCTCTGCGAGAAAGAAAATTTGTTTACACTTCTTCATTCTCAAGCAAAAGAAAAGCTATGGCTATCTCACAGTTATGATACAGTAGGTCAAAACTGTCTATTGATATCCTCCATCGATGGCGGGAAATACTGTCTCCAAGAAACTGATAAACCGCTTAGCATAGAGTTTGGGTTCAACACAAGAAATCGACGGAGGATCAAACTGCAGTGACTTATAAGCATGCTCCATCTTTTTCTTCAGATTATATTCCTGAAATATGTCAATAATGCCCATATACAGAACTACGTCATAAATCTCAAAAAGTTTAATTTCGGCTGAATCAACCTCCTCGTGTATAAGCTTGAGGTTGGCTTGAGCCGGCATGTTCACTCCCAGGTGCACAGGCAACCTACGTTAAAAACCAAGCACTTTTGCTATAAGCCTGCTGCTTTGCCATTACAGCCACTTTGTTGACATACGGATTGACAACTAAAAACAAGACTATCCGATGACAGGAAAATTCACCAGAACCAAGCAGGAGAGAAGATAGGAAGATGTGCTACCTTATTAACATAATAAAAGAACACAGAGCAATTCATTGAAATAAACAAAAAGAATGACAGTATGCACAGATGTAATCACACGAAGAACTATGATGCAGAAAATAGTATCCTTCAAAGAAATGAGCAGGAATAGGATGAGTAATTTTCTTATGAATGCACTAGCTGCCTGCAGTCTTCAATTGCATGCTATTCCTTCCATCAACTTAGGGGCATCACCACTTTGCAAGCAATTCATGACCCTAACTGCAAATTAAATTACCAGGAAAGAAAAGACTTCCTGGTGCAAGAAGCTTGACAAGATATTCCTTTTTATGAATTTCCAGTGCTTCATTTTGATTGGATTAAGACAAGCTAAAAGCAGAAAAGCTAGAATGTGTTGGGATAAACTCCTTATAGTTTGATAATGGCAACCAGTCCAGCTTTCATGTGGTTGCTTCTGCTAGTGTCCACTGAACTGGTTGCATTGGGCCTGTAATTGATGTCCAAAGAACATCCCACTCTGCTCTAGCTTTTCTGCTTTTAGCTTGTCTTAATCCAATCAAAATGTTGTTGGAAATTCAGGTGCTGGAATATCTTGTCATGCTTCTATGCACCCTTTCTTTTCTTTTCTTTTCTTTTTAATTTAATTTGCAGTTTGGGGTCATGAATTGCTTGCAAAGTGGTCGATGCCCCTAAGTTGATGGAAGGAATAGCATGCAATTGAAGACTGCAGGCAGCTAGTGCATTCATAAGAAAATTACTCATCCTATTCCTGCTCATTTCTTTGAAGGATACTATTTTCTGCATCATAGTTCTTCGTGTGATTACATCTGTGCATACTGTCATTCTTTTTGTTTATTTCAATGAATTGCTCTGTGTTCTTTTATTATGTTAATAAGGTAGCACATCTTCCTATCTT
Source organism: Psidium friedrichsthalianum (assembly GCA_019149425.1). Taxonomy (NCBI): domain Eukaryota; kingdom Viridiplantae; phylum Streptophyta; class Magnoliopsida; order Myrtales; family Myrtaceae; genus Psidium; species Psidium friedrichsthalianum. The sequence goes on along the minus strand of JAGVVM010001213.1, from coordinate 28,339 downwards.
CTCTCCTGCTTGGTTCTGGTGAATTTTCCTGTCATCGGATAGTCTTGTTTTTAGTTGTCAATCCGTATGTCAACAAAGTGGCTGTAATGGCAAAGCAGCAGGCTTATAGCAAAAGTGCTTGGTTTTTAACGTAGGTTGCCTGTGCACCTGGGAGTGAACATGCCGGCTCAAGCCAACCTCAAGCTTATACACGAGGAGGTTGATTCAGCCGAAATTAAACTTTTTGAGATTTATGACGTAGTTCTGTATATGGGCATTATTGACATATTTCAGGAATATAATCTGAAGAAAAAGATGGAGCATGCTTATAAGTCACTGCAGTTTGATCCTCCGTCGATTTCTTGTGTTGAACCCAAACTCTATGCTAAGCGGTTTATCAGTTTCTTGGAGACAGTATTTCCCGCCATCGATGGAGGATATCAATAGACAGTTTTGACCTACTGTATCATAACTGTGAGATAGCCATAGCTTTTCTTTTGCTTGAGAATGAAGAAGTGTAAACAAATTTTCTTTCTCGCAGAGGATGTGTAAATGTGTCATGATTTTTACAGTCGTTCAGTTTATGCTAGTCGGTACTTGTTCATCAGATTCCGATGGAAGTCTCAGGTGCTTATACAGCAGCAGCATATTATCAAGGCTGATCGACTTCGATGAGCTTACATCTCAGAAGCGTGGTTTAAATATCTTGCAGACTGTCCCAACTTCGGCCTGAGTTTTGTGTGTCCGCGTGTTCATTGCAATTCATGTGATTCCCGCTGTCCTAAGAACAATCAGTACAAAAGTTAAATTTGCTGGCCCACAACATCTTCGTTTGCTATTAAAATTAGTCGAGTGTCTGCTCGTGTACCTAGGGATTTCAATTTGAAGGAATGCAGTTGTAATTGAAGAGGTGACGGGAGATGACATGTTCCTCGGGCTTGGAACGTTGATTCTCCTCGCAGTTACAGAAGGGGAATACTATTATCTGCTTGAGATTGCAAGATGTATCCTGCATGACAAATTTGGTCTAGATATCTTGCCGAAATGAGTGAAAAATGCTATTAAAGTTTTACCTTTGATGAAAATAATGAACTTGAAAGAGAATCATTTAGTTGCTAAAACACGGTTGGATCCTGCCATAAGTAAAACGATTCTCAATTTCCTAAATAATTTAGCAGCCATTTTCTGCCTAAAAAGGGAAAAAAAAAAAAAACCTAAAGCAGAGAGCTAGGAAAATCTGTCATTATAAGGGCATTCAGTAACGTCACATCACCAAAAAGTCTAGTTGGACCTGACAGACGTACGTTTGTTGTTGTCTGAGTTATTCATAACTCACGGAAGAGTGTCTTTTTGAGCGAGAGAGAGAGAGAGAGAGATTTTGTAACGAAGGGATCTGCAATGGTACGCGGGAAGGTGGTGTTTTCGATGGTGGTTATGGTGTGTTTCACTTGTGACGTTTTAGTGGAGAAGAGTCAGGCGATTTGGTTGAACCTACCGGCCGCTGGAACCAAGTGCGTGTCCGAGGAAATCCAGCACAACGTCGTAGTTTTGGCTGATTACGTTGTCGTTTCCAACTATGAATCCAGTATCCCTACTATTTCCGTCAAGGTAATCGTCGATCATTTTATGTTCGTTGTAGTCGGTGTTTGTCCGCTCCATTCTACTTACCGGTGGCAGTAGCTTGCTCGAAACAGGTGACCTCGCCGCATGGAAATATTCTTCATCACGAGGAGAATGTAACACACGGTCAGTTTGCATTCACAACTAGCGAGGCTGGTAACCACCAAGCATGTTTATGGGTGGACAGTAATGAAAGAGGTGGAGAAGTAAGTGTTATCATTGACTGGAGAACTGGAATTGCAGCCAAAGATTGGGAATCAGTTGCAAGAAAAGAGAAGATTCAGGTTCGTACAACTATTAACTACGAATGACAAATTATCCGATCCATTCTAATCCCAGAGTCCATAGTTCAGTTTTCAGATTTGCGTGGTAATCAAATGTCGCTTTTGTGAAGTTCGTCAAAATTGAATTCAAGCCACTGGTTTGGTTGGCAATTTCTTTAGTATCGGTATGTTTGGCAGTTCTAATTTTGCGGACAATATGGTGCCGATGTTAGGGAGTGGAGCTTGAGCTCAGGAAGCTTCAAGGAACTGTTGAAGCCATCCTTATAACCATGTCGTATCTTAAGATCAGGTGATATCTTGTTGCTTTTTCTCGGAATGTCTTCTCCAACTTGAGGTGGTGTTCACTTGGATATTCTTTTGGGAGAACACAGGGAAGCAGAAATGAGAACAGTGAGTGAAAGAACAAATGCTAGAGTGGCGTGGTTCAGTATCATGTCATTGGGAGTCTGCATTACAGTTTCAGGTCTCCAGCTGTGGCTCCTGAAACGATTTTTCCAAAACAAGAAGCTGATCTAGGGTTTGCACTTTCAATGAAGCATGAGGACAACTTTGATCCTGTGGCTGTGGGGGCATATTTAGCACCTGTACATCTTAAATATGTTCTAGCATGCATCTTGGACTCTTTTCAAGGATTGATGCGATAAGAATATCTAAATGTTGAATTTGCACAGCAATCCTACCACCTACTAATTTATTCAGATACCGCTATTTTCCAAAGTCTTGTCAGTCCTGAATTTGCAAATCAATAGCTCAACGTGCATTTTAGAACCAATACAAGAACGGGATAGACTCATCAATTATCACACTCACAAGGTATACCATATACTAATGGAGTAAGAACCCTCTGCGTCTCCTACTGAAGTTTTTCCCAAGGCACAATTATTTTCAGGCATCTGAAATGGTAATTTAACGCAAAGCACCTAGAGCAAAGTCATTTTTTCTCCACACCACTGACTTAGTGGTTTTGTGAAACAGTCAATAAGATGGGTGTAGCATTGTGTCCATTTTTTTCCCGAGGCCACCAGTATAGCTTATTGTTCTGATAGAAATTGGAAAGACCATCGTGTGTTGGTTTGAATTTTGTCAAGCAGTTAATTAGTTGCCAAAGGGCATGAGCAGATAGACATAAGGTAAGTAGCACAATGACAGAATTAGCCAAATGAAGTGAAGAAACAAAGAATAAGTACTAATCCATTTGGAAAATACACCTTCCCAAAAGTTGAGAAATCTGCACATTTCTGTCAAAGTACAACTTTGCCTCACTCGGTACACGTTGTTTCTAAAACAACAGTGAGCCCTTGTTCTTCACTTCAAAGAAAATGGGAATTAGCTTCCGAATCATCTGCATCATCCTAATCGCAAATAACAACTTTCAAAGAGCTGGTTTAATTATCTACTTCTATTCAGCTGCAAACACTATTCGATGCAAACTGATCTATCACATTAGCTACTTGGTTTCTCTCTTGACTGAAAAGTCAGGCCGAAAAGAGCTCAACCGACGGAAAATTAGGTGTCTCATTTATTTCTGCCGTACATAAAGCATACTACAAACTGAAATGAGGAAAATTTCTATGGGAAGCAGCAGTCAATTGCAGGTCAGAGAATATGAGGTTGCACTGGGTGTGTATAAATAGAGGAATGGTTACCCCAGCAAGCCATTATTCAATTCGCGCTATTTTCCGGTTCATGTATGTAAACCTGCAGATCTCGTCAAAAAAATCATCAGCACTGCTATGGCTGCTCTTCATCTGAAGAATCTTAATCACCATCGACTTAAGATTCTTCCCATACTTTACGAGTGACTCAAGGGTACCCATTTTCTGTTCCGCATTCAATGGGGATCTTACTGTTATTGCAACCTCCTCCAAACATGGAATTGTAAAGCCTGTATCTATCTGCAAAGTAAAAACGGACTTCTCAATTAAACATACAACCAAGTCTTACCTCAGCAAAAAATAGTACTTTGCAAAGCTTCGACATCAGTTGCCTCTTTCTGACAATAATATGGGCTTACATTTTTTAGGCTGTTCTTCTGGCAAAGAGCAGCAAACATTGCTCCATGAACATCGAATTTCTGCAGCTTTGGATGGCTATTGAAGAAATCAACGAAGTCAACCTCTGGAAATGGTTGAAGAGCTTCAAAATCCCCAGTGAATTCCACCTTCATGTATAGATGCTTCACCTCACTCGCCCATTTGAGCATTTTGCTCACTGCATCCCAACACCACTGGATCCCTCTGATGGACAAGAACTCAAGAGCTGCAAGTTTTCCGAAATCCACCATGTATACCCTTCCTAAAATTCAAAGAAGAAGCAAAGAATCAGTTAATATATTATCACGTAAAAGACACTGAAAGAGCAATCCCCAAAGACTAATTACCAGAATTATTGGAAATCAAGAGATTTCGCAAGCAATTTGTCTCGCGAACTCTTATCCAACTACAACCTTGCACCTCGAGCGATTCAATTTTTGGGGAAGTCAGAGAAAGCGAGCAGTTACCCAAGCCATAGAAGTCCAGCTTACAATGCTCTAAGAGAGGCAAATCAATCGAAACTGACCTAACCCCCTCACAGCCAAGCAGTAACAGGCTCGTAAGATTAGGGCATGCCTGAATTGCAGAGGACAATGCAGGACCCTCCAATCTTGCACCAACGATTTCAAGATTCTTAAGTTTCGGGAATATGTCCCATTTAGGCACACAATTCATGAGGACACCCCACAGCTTTAGCGACTCCAAATCCTTTGCGGCACTGATGCAATCAAGCTTCGAGGGGGTCTCCGAACATGGTTGTTGTTCAGCGAGATTGTCCATCCGAAGCTCAAGGCGTCGGAGGGATGAAGATACAAGGGAGAGCCATGAAGCAAGGCCTGCGCTGGAGAAGGGGCAGTACACGACAAGCTCATCCAACTGAACGATGGAAGCTATCATCCTCCACACAACATCGTCGGGATTGTCCCTTCCACCATTATTCTCAAAAGAGTTGCGAGGGAAGTAGAGTCTTCTGATGTAAGGCAGTGAATCTTTCCATCGCTTAGAAACACAATTACAAACTGCTATGTCTCTGGCATTATCTACATATGACAGAATGTATTGAACAATGGCATCAGGTAGGGCGTCCATCCTGTGGGGACAAGAATCAAACAGACGACAGTCAACTCACAACACGTTTGGCCTCCATATAACTGTAGACAAAATCTGGGAGACATATCACACGCAGAAGAGAAATGCGTTCATCGCAAAGCCATTGCAATCAAATGAATCAAACTAAGGGCGATTTCAAGAATCAGAAGTCAAATTCATCTATCGGATATAGAGTTTCCACCCTAAGCACGTAAAATCTCGTGCGCGTAGCTAGCTAAATGATGCAAGAGAATTTAACATCCAAAACTACAATAATGAAACCCACAAGCTCCATCCACCGGCTTTCTAGGATCCCATAGCTAGAGCTCCAAGAGACTAGATTTTCCTTAGGAATAGAGTAAGCCACCCTGGCTGCAGAGGGCAAGAGACATTAGCATCCACATTTGGGATGCACTCGATTCTGAATTGACATTAATACGAGTCCGAGCAATTCACAGTCAAACCAATGCATCGTCCTCCATCGGTTAGCACATCTTGCGCTACAGACATCGAGCAATTGCCGGAGGGGGGAAGCAAAAGAATCGGAAGAGAAGCTGAAACGAGAGTTTACGCAAAGGAACGGCAAGTTCAGGACGGAGAAACAAGCACGTGGAGTGCGCACAGAAGAGGGGAGGGAGCTACTAGATCTCATGCTAACAAAGCAAATTCGCATTCCCATGGAGAGGGAGACTTCACGATAGGGTCGAGGAAGACAAGAAAAAGAACCCGTCTCGGCCATTGTCAGCTGTGGCCATACTTACCGTAGAAATCACCAATCTGAGCTCCACAGAGAGATAAAGAAGGAGGTGGGTATCCCAAAAGCGAAGGCTCTCACCGCAATCCCAGTGCAGTATATATATCTCTGCTTCTTATGGTATTCAGAAAGAGAGAGAGGGCGCGTTCTTTCAAGGAGGGAGGGCTTAAAGAGGGTTTCTTTCAAATTTTAAAAAAAGAAGATCTTGAACGAATTGAAAAAAAAGGGGAAAGACAGGCGGAGGTTGCGAGCCAACGAGCGTCAAAATTACAGCGAGACCCTCGTCCCAAACCCCATGCAAAAAAGAAGCGCTTTCTTTTTAAACTTTCGAATTTTCTGACCGTTTGACGGGCCCATCTTCCGCCAAAGAATTTCGTGCAAAATCTGCGGTGCGGCCTTATTTGTATTGAAAAAAGGGGGAAAAATCATGCTGGATTGGACCCACCAACTCCGGGCCTTATTGTCCTCGCAAATGTCCTTTTTGTCATTCGAAAAGATTGAGTTTGTTTGCTGTACCACCGAGTGAAATTAGAAACTCATACCACGATCCTCGGACTCTGCCGAATGCTACAGACTAACTGGAAATTCATCTCGTCACCGTATCTTTCGATTCTAACCGAACTTTACATCCAGGTCTTATGACCTGTATCGAGTTTCAGATCACACATCAATTAGTATTACCTAGTACCTACAGGGCCACGCACGCCATGCGTTTCACTACCCTTGCTGGGATTTTATGAGATAAAACGGACGGTTGAATCTTTATCACGTACAAGTACGAAGCTCTAAATCAGCCAACTAATCCCGATTTTAAAGCTCAAAGCTTGATCATTTTGCCAACCCTGCAAATCTTTTCAGCTAATTAGTCACGCGGCGATTGATTGATCTTTAATCTCCTTTACATTTCCCAGTTTTTCTTGTGTCATTGAATTGTCAATACACGCTAAATAAGTTTGTGGGTCCAGGGAGGTGGAGTTGCATCTTGATCACTGGCTTTTACACCTCACTTTGGCTGCCCCGGGTCTTTTCTCCCTTTGGCGTCGATGATGGTTCTTCGACCATCGCTAGACCTATGCCCGAGCTTCCAAGCGGGATCGAGAAGCCACGGTGTGACTACCCCGCCAAGCAATCCTCCTACCTGTATATGGAAATTTTAAGAAATGAACCATTACACAAAATGACGAGCGCGACATCCAACAAAGATGGATATCCATCTAAGAGGACTGAGAACTTTCATTTTCCCCGATGCAGCTGCACGAAAGTCATCACAAAGTTTCTTGTTTGTCAAGAGCAGACCACAAAGTAATGGTGCCCTGGCCATTCCGCGTTCTTATTGCAATGTTCAAGACAGTCCAGTAAACTTCCAATAGAACGAAAGCACTTAGTGCAAACAAATATGAGAAATTGCTGCTATACTTACATGTCCCCAGTTATCAATACCTTTAGACGACAGCCCAATGACCTGCAGCAAGGACATTCGATGTATCATCTTATCTTGCAGATGCAAGGATGCTAACTTAGACATAGAATAGTTTTGTTCCCAAAGCCAAGTTCCTAGACGCACTTCTACTTCTATAAGCTTGATCAAAAGCAATAACTTGGAAGAAGCAAAAGCATGCTTGCTAGCCATGCTAAGGTGCTGTGGAAAACATGACGGAGGAATAGAACACATTTGAAAAGATTGAATGAACTATGGCTGCATGCTAGAAACATACCATGTTTAACATAATTACTTTCGCTATGTGCTTTAGATCTTCATTGGCATCTCGAATCAGGCCCCTATGCCTCGCGATGTAAACAGCCATGTAACCAACCTAACAAAGCATCAGATGCATAAGAATGACCAGAAGAAAGGCAAGAGGGAGAAAAGGAAAATGCTAATCTTCAACTCGATTTCTGTTACATAACTATTAGCCTCAAAACCATTTGTTTGCATGAATCAGGTTCAACGTTATGTCTGTGAAGGCAGGTTCGAACCGTGATAGATGACATTTCAAGAGGACTCACCAGTCCAAAAATTGCTCCAGAAGCACCTACAGAAGAACCCTTGTTCAACAAATAACTCATTGCTGAACCTGTAGAATGCGAGTTTTGTTAACCACCAGTAAACATGCAACTGTATGATTGCATCAGTATGTCCGAGTTGTTACTTGCAATTGCAGAAGTGGCATAAACCGTTAGATATTTTTTGGGCCACTGACTGCTTCCACGGTGGGCCCAATGGAATTCAAAGAATAGCAGTTGACCTGCAAAGGACAACCTTAAGTACAAGACCATTGATCCTGATATATACAGATGAGCAATATTATCAACCAGACCATGAGGTGCATGGCATTTGCATGTAACAGAGATGATGTGGCCAGCCTCCACCATTGTCCCTTGTCGATGAGATCATTAATCTGCAAAGTTAATTCACCCAATGAACTTAGATGATGCAAATTGCATTTTCAAGAAAGGACATAGGCCTTCCATTCTCTTCTACTGTCTAACCTTAGCTCCCCAAGAGAGCAGTTTGCCCTGAGTTGCGACTTGTCCAGCGTATACTCTGAGAAAAGAGCAACACATAATAAGAAACTGAAAATTTGGACAAGAAAGACAAAATTACTGCAGCGGAGTGCAATTAATGCAGCAAAAAAAAAAATCCAACAGAAAAATACAGCAGCAGATGATTCAACAAAATGACATTTTGATATATAGTACCCACAAGATATTGATGGCTAGAATGACATTTGTCCAATGTCTACCATGGAAGGACTTTCTTCTAGATGTTTCAGAAGATGATGTGCCATCAGTTCTACCTTCTCTTCCATCAGAAAAATGGAAAAAGGATGAACATGTGGATGAAAAGGCATCTTTTGATAACCGAAGAAACTCAATTCCATTGAAGGAGAGGGCTCCTTCGTACCAAGTATCCTTCAAACTCTGCAAAAAATTGAGATGAGTGATTCTCTGTTTTACAGCATAATTCTTATTTGCTGGATATTAGGAAAGTGCGGATAGATGTCAGTTTAAAAGAATGTCTAAGGTCAACCATAACACAAGCTCTCTATCATTTGCTTGTTCTAAGGGCAAGCATTTAATAGGAAGTTCCTTCAGATTTTTATCCAAAATATGCCTCCAGCTCATTTTCAAAGAGGGCATGGCAGATCCATTGCCAGACAAGTAACAATAGAGGTTGGAGCTGCCATAAGAAAAGGCTATCCATGAACTGAATTATAGTTACAGCATATTGGTAGACCTTTAGTGTGAAACTTGTCTTACGGCCAATGTCTATGGAGTGCACTCCCATAGAGAAAACGCAACATATGCAAACATACTACAGTACCCATTTACATCAATGGTATGAATTCCCGCAGGCAAGTGTTGGTAGATTGGAACCACTCTTGAGCAGGGGCCTTCATGGATTAAAGTTGTAAGATCACAGTGGAGAATTGTGTGAAAAATACAGTTGTATTATGAAGAAAGTTTTCATGAACAAATTCCTGGGTTCTTTCACTCTGAACGGCTGGCTTTTGGCAGCAAGGTCTCCTAAGATTTGCATAAAAAGATGGTGTCGTCGATAAGAAGGTGAAATCAAGTGAAGATCCCCAGGAAAAAAAAAATTTGTTTAGTGTTACTCTCTTAAAATCCAAGATTGACGGGGCATAGGCATCTGGCTGCAAAGCGGCTACGAGACGTTGCTCGGCAGCAAACTGGACAACTTCGATTATACGAAAGAAAGAAAAAGGGAGGCTGAAACAAGTGCGAGCACTGTGAGGGAGGAATATGAGCAAGAAATAAGACCAAGGTCATCCCATCGATCTATCAGTTGCCTCTATATAGAGGTAAGACAACAACCGAATGTCATTAAAAATGTTTCTGTCTTCATACCCGCAAGACGTTGTTTCCAAGAAGAACCAATCTTGCAACTGCGCATTTTTTCCACCTTTTGATCCAGTGTACTCAATCCTGGAAGGCGAATCCAAGTACATTGGCTGAATTTTAGTTCCTGCGGTGGCATGCTTAGGTACTAGCTCTCTTCTCTCTTAGACCCTCGATTTGGGTTGCCACGAGGAACACGATAGACCCATTAAATTGCGAAAACTCTCCAATAAACAACTTTGCTAGTCTAGCTTGTTCATTGAAAAGCATAAAAGGGGTCCTTAATCCTAAACTTGATTTAGATAGCAATCCGAGAGGGAGAAAAACCTGGAAGGAGGAACTGATAAGACAGCAGAGGTGGTGGCCGAGGCGTAGAGAAGCGGCATCGGTGATCAGATGGATGGCCGTGGGACCGGAAGAGCCTCCGGCGATCGACATCCCGAGTCGCCGGAACCGGCAGTGCCGGTGGAAATAGGGAGGCGTCGGGCTTGCAGATAATCCCAGCATGATGGGTACCCAGAAAAGGTCTTCAAATACCCTTCTATGCCTCGGTTAGGAAACTGAAGAAGAACCGGACAGGGGTCAAAAGGTCGTAGAGGATAGCGCATCCAAAAGTCACAAACATATTCTATTTGTATCAATTCAATTATAAATCTTTTAATTAAATCAATTTAATTTTAAATATTTTTATATTAATACAATTGAGTTCATTCGATCAATTTAAATTGAAAATTACTCAAAAGCGCAACCCTCCCTTGTTAGAACTAGTGAGAAAAGACCCTTGCTCAGGGGCCAGAGTGGCCTCATCAAGCATCAGTAAACTGAGAAATAACTGGACTATGTTTGAAAAATCCACGAGGCGGAGAAAGGGGCATACCTGAAATAGTATACATGGATTCACAAGTAAGTGATAATCCAAGTAAGTGATAGGTTGTCTATCCTCTAATCCAAGTCGGAGGATAGCTTTTTTGGACTAAGGCTTTATTTGTTTTGCGAAAAATAAATCGTTTCTGAAAATATTTTTGGAATGTCAAATTTCAAGAAAATGACTATATTTTTCGGTGTTTGATTGAAGCCTAAAAATAAATTGAAACTTTCATCATTTGGTAAAGAAAATATAATTTGATTTTCTCCATCGTCTTTTGGTCGAAATTACTGATGTGGACTTGGCCATCCTATGTGGCATAACTATTGCAAATTTGGACAATTTTTCTATTTTTTTTTAAATCAAGTTCTTTTAATAAAATTTTATTTGTGATATTTATTTATTTATCTTATATTTTTTTTTCTCTTCATTTTTTTCTTCTTTCTTCTTTAATTTCTTCATTAGCCAATCGCGGGCATGGTGGGCAACCTCGTTCGATGTCGAGGCCAAGCTTGGCCTTGCCAAACCCAACAAGGCTCGGCTTGAGCTTGTTGGGCTCGGGCCATGCCTATGACTGGTAGCTAGACACAGTCGTGGCTGGCAACCAATTGATGAAGAAATTAAAGAAGAAAGAACAAAAAAATAAAAAAAATATATAGAAATTTTGGTATTTTTTAAATTAATAAAAATTAAATGTAAAGAAGTCGAGGGAGAAAACATTTTCCTCAATTTGAAGAGTTTTTTCTATGGATGGAAAATATTTTCCCGCACCAACTTATTTTCCATGAAACAAATGCCGAAAAATTCAAAAAATATTTTCATGGAAGTTGTTTTTCACGAACAAACGAAGCTTAAATTATGAGTACAACACACATTGGATGAAGCTATGAGAACTTTCGTAGGACATTCGGGTCAATAATTTTTTAAACAATCATCGAAAATTCCAATTAAGAGCTCAAAGTATCATTATTTTCTCAAATAAGAGCTTGAAGTGGTCCTTATTTGAAAAAAGGGCTTAAAGTACCCTACTTGTTTCAAACAAGGAGCTGAAGTGGTTATGCCTCTTTCAAATAAGGGTTTTACCTCATCTATCGGCCGGCCGGCTAAATATTTTGACCGATCACAGGCATTTTCATCAAAGTACAATTTTAATTCAATTTTTAGTTAAACACAGCCCTCTCACTTGTGTTTCCTCTTCTTCTTCTTTTTTGTATTTTAATTAGGCATTACCTTCGAGATTGCAGCCCCTCCCGCCTTTGTGTTTTTTTTTTATGTTTAAAAAAATAGAAAACTAAAAGAGCAATAAAAAAAAAAAAATAAAAAAAGTAATGATGAAAATACCCTAATCAACTGGTGAGAGATTCTTTTTTTTAGATTGATACGACCATTTTAGGCCATTATTTGAAATAATATTCATTTCATGCTCTTATTTAAAATAATGATGGTATTTCTGATCCTTATTTGAAATAAGATCTACTTCAATTTTTTTTTTGAGAAAATAAGGACATTTTAGGCCCTTAATTGATATTTTCCCGACAATCATTTGTATATCTCAACTTGTAAAACATACATCACATAAAAAAATTTCTCTTGCTTGAAATTGGTACGTGGTATTAATGTACCGTGTGAATTTGGGCAACAAAACTGCTGATGTGATCTATTTCTAAAAGTCATTACCGAATTTTTAAAGTCACGGCAATAAAATCATTATCTTACGAACTTTATGGTACGGTTAGTGTCCTAAAACAAACTGTGACAATTAGATTTCCAATAATTATTCGAAGTGTGGAAGTGTATTACATTAATACAGAAAATGAGTTACGTACAATCGAGGGACATGGGTTTTTCTAGTGGCAACATCTAATAGGGTTGTTTTGGTCATTTACAGGGCGTGAACACCGAATTTGAAAGTTAATTTTTTGAATATCGAAATCTCTTTTATAATCAGTCAATATCGTTATGATCCATGAATTATAGACTCATATCCTCACTGATCTCCAAAAGAAAAATAATGGCCATAACAACACAAATCAATCCACATTTCTTTCCTAATGAGTAAGTTTCAGCCGGTGACAGTTCCCCCTCTATCTTCTTCTGGGGTTGAAAATGTGTACGAAGCTCTAAGTTGCAGATAAGGTTGAACTTATGGACCCTTCCTGCGATGGGGATCCAGATCCTGCTCTGCCCTACCTGATGCACCATACTATCCACCCAACAATGTTAACTTGCTATATACCCTTCTAAATTCAACATAAGTAATGTCGATGAGGATTTACGACAACAACATCTGGAACTTGAGTACGATCTCATCTGCGAAAAAGAGTTAGGCATCTGCAATGTAACAAACACGACATCTTTTGCTTACCTTTTTGCTTGGAAACCTGTCCGCAAGATCCCGTCAAAACCTCTTTGATGTTTTTTTTTTTCCCCTTTCTCTATATCGTGGATCGATTCCTATCTTGAAGTTAGTATATTTACACGTACTTACCATTCAATGAGATGAACTGAGCTATGTGAGTTTGGAGGACATGAACCATTGACACAACAGCAGCCATGCCCTTGCCTCAATGCAACGAAGTTACATGATGAACCAGGAAGGCCACCGGGATCTACCTGTACAATGACATCAAGATCCCCAATTGATTAAGGAAGTAAATTTATCTCTACAATAAGGAAAAATAAAATTTTGTTTTCTGTATCTCAATCGACATCATCCTAAACAAATTTGTGAATTGAACTGTTTAATTATGAAACATGCGTACCCCTGTCCAAAGTGCCTGCCCTCTGGTCTGGAATACCGAGGGCTTCATGTATCCATCGTAAGAATGCTTGGAACGGCCACGAAGAAAACAAGTCGCTCCACCATGAGTTCATCCTGCTTGTACCGTAATCGACATCAGACTGTTCGTCGCCGTTGTCGGGAAATTCGTCGCCGGAAGATTCACAGAGTTGGTAGCGGCAGACGGGACATGTGTTGTGGATGTGCAGCCACGGGATGATGCAGTCCGAATGATAAAAGTGCTTGCACGGCATCTCCCTTACTTCGCCGCCGATCTCAAACTCTTCCTTGCATACGGGGCAGTGCATGTCGCTGCTCAGATGCTTTTCGGTTACTACAACCGTGGGCAAGGCTTCGATAGATGAAGTAGGTGCAGGAGGTGGTCCCGGGCGGTCATTCTGTGTCAACTCTTCGATAAGCTCATTCAAGGAATTCTCATCGCTGTTGTCATTGCTCCTAAGATTCGCTCTAGGAGAAGGGTTCTCTTGTGGATGGACAAGTCCCAGCCGGCGAGGCCGTTCGAAAAACTGTAGTGCATCCCACGATCTTGACGACGGACCATCTCTGGCCCTCCTGCCAATATCAAAACCCTGCCTCATCATCGGGGGCAGGTCGAGTAACTGAGCCATGTTATCAAGTAATTGAACAGCCCGATTTGGCATGTGGCCTCCAAGATCGGCCACCAATCTTGGCCTCAACACATCAAGCTCGCAACGCAGTTCATTGAAACAGAAGGGACAAGATGTTTCATACGGATCATTAGACGCGAGCCGAACGGCACGTTGGCATACATGACACCAATAGTAATGGAAAGTCCTCATTCTCCTGATTCCATTGACAACTACAGGAGGACGACGGGCAAATGACATGGTAGCAGCGGCAAGGAGGAGAGTTTCGGGGACTCTTATTCTTTTGGCTGATGAAGAAAAAGGGGTGAGATGATGAACGGGAGAAGAGAGGCGTATTTATATTGGGCATGCGGGAAATGGCTTGGATTCCTTGTTTGTCGATTTTGGGTTCTTGTGGGTGAATCCACATTCAACAGGGGAAAGGAATGGCTTAGGATTCAGGGGAGGCGATTCCTTCTCTCCGTGCAATGTTCCTTTGGTTAGCTACTTTCTATTCCCTCATCATCATCTAATCAAAGAGGATAAACCGAAGCTAATGAAATATCCTCGCGGGCTGTGCACTTCCAGACTTTGCTTTTGACAAGCAATCGAACGGGGCAAACTTGCAAAGCAAGAAAGTAAATACTGTAGAATAACTCAAAGAAATATACAAAAAGCCAAAGAGAGAGGCTCGTAAAATTTCAATTGACTGACTGGATAAGTTAAAAGACTTAGTGACATGCGACTGAACAGTTGCTCACTTACGAGGAGTGACTTTGTCCACAGATCACCTACAATTCTGCATCTCGCCCGCCCAAACGCATCGGACCAATAGATGATTCGCCAATGAATTTGTCGAGTCGTGGGGCCAAAAACGACAAGCTCCTCGCCTTCTTGAAAGCGCAAACGACAGTCACAATTCTGCCTCTGCCTCAACACGAGTCAACGCTCTATCCGCTCTCTTTCTCTCGCTGGCCGCCGCTTCCATCGGGCCGCGACGGCGAAAAGAATGGGCCAATCCTGTCGACCGTCGAGTACTGGCTGGTCCACCACCCAGCAATCCACAACTTCCGGTGGGAGCAAGGCCGGACCTTGGCCTCCTCCCCTCTCTTCCTCACCCTCGCCGTCCTCTCCTACCTCTCCCTCACCCTCGTCCTCTCGCGGCTCCTCCGGCCGCCCACCCTCGGCCCCCACCTCCTCAAGCCAATCGCGGCCCTCCACAACCTCGCCCTCACCGTCCTCTCCCTCGCCATGGCCGTCGGATGCGCCCTCTCCGCCGCTCCCAAATGCCCGACGCCCGCTGGATCTTCTGCTTCCCGGCCAATACCCAGACGGCGGGGTCCACATTCTTCTGGGCCTACGTGTTCTACCTCTCCAAGATGCTCGAGTTCGTGGACACGTTGCTGATAATACTGTCAGGGTCGTATCAGCGGCTGACGTTCCTCCACGTGTACCACCACTCGACGGTGGTTGTGATGTGCTACCTGTGGCTGCAGACGGCGCAGTCGCTGTTCCCGGTGGCCCTGGTGACGAACGCGTCGGTGCACGTCGTGATGTACAGCTACTATCTGCTGTGCGCGGTGGGGGCACGTCCCAAGTGGAAGAGGCTGGTCACGAATGGCCAGATCGTGCAGTTCGTGTTCAGCTTCGCGGTGTCCGTCGTGATGCTGTGGTACCATTTCGGGGGATCGGATCCGGTTGCTCCGGGATTTGGGGATGGTGCTTCAACGCGGTGTTCAACGCCTCGCTCTTGGCTCTCTTCGTTAATTTCCACGTCAAGAACTACGCGGCGCCGGGAAGAGGAAGCGGATGTGAATTGCGGTGACGTCGCTTCACGGTGTCCACAAGTTTCCGCTCCAGCTTTGAGGAATGGATTCTTCCTTTCTGCTTGAATCCTCAATTGGCAAGTTGCTGATGACTTTTGATTGTACTTTTGATTCGGTTGGGGTTGCTGTTTTCCTTGGTCGTTTTCGCATTTCACCCCCTGTATGTAAGCCTTGCTGGGATTTCGGAACTGGATTGGGCCGATTGGCTGGCCGGTCTTTTGGAATCCTTCCGGGTTAAATGAGTGGTTCTCCCGTTATAGAAATCCGAAATGCTTCCGAAATCAGACACAACAAAGAATCGGGCCATTGCGGTGGTTTGATCACTTTCGGCTTGTCTTCTGTGGCGGATGGATCGTCCCTCCCCATGTCATCTGTCCCAAAGATAGAAAGTTGCATGTCCAGTATGAGCATGGATGAAATGGGATTGCCTTCGGCCCCGCAACTGATTCCAAGCATGGAAACGACCGACGTCATGATATTTTCTAACTTAGCATTCCCAATTTCACCCTTTTGCATCATGTTAGCATGGATTTGAGAATTACTAAGAAACAAAACGAGTTTCATGTAGATTCATCTTTTTGGCATCAATGTTTTTGTTCCCTTCGTGGTTGCCTACATTACTCTCAGAACACCCATTCGGTTGTTTGGGCAAATTTTGTCATATTAAAAATCTAATATCGCCATTTTCAATAAGAATAAAACAAAAACAAAATAAACAGTATAGACGAAAATTACTCTTCTAATTTTTTGAGGAGAGGCATGTCGTAATCATCATAAAAAAAAATGCAACGTAGATAGGACACATCTTAGTAATACTGCCCATTGCTGTCCTATTTGATCAGAATGCTGGCTACATTCTCGCTAAGGGTTCGGCTAAGCTGAACGTTCCACCAAGTCAAATGGTAGGATAGTTAACTAATGACCGCAAATCTATTTGTTAAAACCGAATCACTTGTTCACCTGGTTTTATCATTTTTACTGCCCAATTCCTTTTTTTTATTTAACTTTTTTTTTGTGTTTTTATGTAAGTTAAAATTAGAAGGTAAAATTAGAAGAAGGCCCACACAATCAGGTTTTAATGAAAGGTCGCGTGGATATTTTCCAAAATTACTAAAAGTTCTTAATAACTCAAAAAAATTAGGAAGGTAATTTTGACTATGCATTTTTGACCATACGATCTCCCAACAATAAGCGCTTTATGCGAAACACGCAGTGATGATGTGTAAAGTTTTGACTCCATCTTTCTGATCACACCTTCTTTCAAACTAATGAGTGTTTTATACAACACACGTGGTGATGGTATGTGGAATTTTCGACTTCATATTTTTTTCAACCACATGATGTCATAATTAGTATGCTTTAAAAGTCTACTATTGACCCTCTTATAATTTCGTCTTCCAATTTCATCTTACAATAAAAACACATAAAAGTCAAAAAAAAAAAAAAGAAAAGGAATTGGGCAAGTCAAAATGATGAAATGGATCACTTGTTGATCGATTTCGACAATGGATCTGACTTAGTAATACGGCTCCTTTGACCAAAAGAAGAAGAAGAAGAAGTAGTAGATACAGCTCCGACCAAGTACAAATGATCGATTATCTCGTACGTTATCTTCTCTTCGGAGCTGGTGTCCGTACGATCGAGATTCACAGATGCTTCGAGCTAGCGGTCTCAGAGTTGTACCGGAAAACCAAACCGAATCCGAAACCAAACCGTTGATACCCTCGCTGCCGGCAATCACAGAAGAGGAAGAAAAGGAATGACTGAGTTGGAAGTCCAGAAGCGGAAAATAGGGGGTAAATTAAAAAAAAAAGGAGGGGGGGGGGGGGAGAAGGGGAGGAAGAGAAAGAAGAAGAAAAGGAAGTAGAACAAGAGCAGGAGATTAGCCAATGCAAAACGAAGAGATTTCGATCAAGCAGTATTCACGCTACGCAGGAAAGGTCCCCCTCGCGCGTGCCTCTCGGCCCTCGGACGTTCATATCGATGTCGTGATATGGAGGAGACAGCATAGGAGTCGTGCATTTAGTGCCGGCCTAACCCATGCATGCTCTTGGGCCACTTTTTGGTTCACAAGCGTACGGACAATTATTCTGCACTTCCTACCTATCTATCCCCCACGAGTTAAAGGCTGTCCCCCTGTTCTTACTAAGAAACAGACTGGATTGGACGGCCAGTGTCCCGAGCCTTTTTGTGAGTACTTCCGATCTTTGGATCGAGCACGCGTCGGCAGCGCTCTTTCGAGGTTCAACTCCTCAAATTCGATGCTTCTACCGTTGATTATTAGTAAGGCGAACATATTCTCATGATTCGTCGCGGAACTAAGGAGAACTTTCAAAGAAAATTATAGCATCCGACCAAACCATGTAAGGAGAAATTCAAACCTGAACCACTAGTGCAAATCACTAGAACGTGAAGTTATATTGCTTTGGATGCATTTGCTAGCCGTCCGACTCTAGGAAATGTTAAATCAAACCGCATGCCCTACCTGCATGTCCACACGTTTAAGGCGCTAATACTGAAACAATCTTTGTTGGCGTTCAGCGGAAATTTTCAGAACTATAATAAGAAGCCCAATAAAGAGAGAGAGAAAAATCACACAAAAGCAAAGAATTGAAAAGTCCTTAAATCAAATTCTTTGTGTATCCCCCAGTGTTCTTCAGATTAAGCACCCTTTGCCGTCGATTTGCCGTAGTTCCGGGCGTAGAAGTCTATGAAGAGAACCAGAAGGGAAGCGCAGAACATGATGTTGAAGCACCAGCCCAAGATCCCCGAGCAGCCTAGCCCCGTGAAATGGCAATACAACACCAAACCGAAAGCCAAGAAACTGAACCAGAACTGCACAATCTGACAGTTGGTCACGAGCTTCTTCCACTTTGGACGCACCCCCACTGAGCACAAGAAATAGTAGCCGTACATCAACACGTGCACCGACGAGTTGACGGTCAGAGCCACGGGAAAGAAAGACTGCGAGGTGTTCAACCACACGTAGCACATGATCACCACCGTCGCGTGGTGGTACACGTGAAGGAAAGAGAGCCGCCTGATGGACCCGCTGAGTATGATCAGGAGTGTGTCCACGAACTCGAGAATCTTGGATAAATAGAAGACGTAGGCCCAGAAGAAGATCGGGCCGGCGGGAGGCGTGTTCTTGGGGAAGCACATGATCCAGTGGAGGCTCGGAGCGTGGGAGATGCTGGAGAGGACGCATCCGACGGCCATGGCGAGGGACAGGGTGAAGAGGACGAGGTTGTGGACGGCTGTGATGGCTCTGAGGAGCTCCCGCTTGACTGAGAGCTGGGCGTAGTAGAGGAGCGAAGTGAAGGCGAGGTAGGAGAGGACGGTAAGGGCGAGGAAGACATGGGAGGAGCCAAAGGTGTAGTCTTGTTTCCAAGAGAAGTTGATGATGTTCGGGTGGTTCACGAGCCAATATTGAGTGGTGGTGAAAATGGAGCTCATGTTATGCGCAAGGCTCCCGGCGCCGCCGTAGCCGGCGGTGGCGGTTGTGTGGGGAGGAAATGACATCCGGGGATCTTGAGACGCCAAGAAGAAGGAGGGGGAGTGTTGGTTTTTCAGGCATTCGGGTGGGTTTTATGATGTGCGAGGGCGTCAGGAAGTTGTTGCGACGAGAAAATAGTAATACGACCGTACAGAATGATCGTTCCTAAGAAGTTGCCTCCTTCTAGTTTCTATGGTCAGGATCAGTTGTCATCTACGGACCCGCATGCACTTGAGAGTTGACGGTGGATTACATAACTGGAAAAAAAAAATGTTTTGATATGTCAAAAGTATGGACATTACCCACGTTTTTTTATTTTATAACCGAGGTATCGGTACGGCCAATGAGCTTACGCTCAAACCAGTGGTGAAGCACAATCAATCCTCGAAAAGCTAGCGCAGCAACCCACCGCCACGATCCTCCACTTAAATCACCAATGTCCAACAGGGGTTTGAATCTAACACCTAGCGCTCGTGAACACATAGTCCGAAGCTCACCTATCAGCTGGGTCACCGATGGGTGGATTGGACATACCCATGTTTTTTTTTTGGAAAGAAACATTACCCATGTTTATTTTCAGATAACTCTAAAAATGGACGATGTCCGTAATTTTAACTCATAAAAATTAGAAATGAAAGAGAACATGGCCTCTGTACAAAGGGCCAAACTCACTACAACCGTATATTTGATTATTGGGTTACTAGTGTGGGCGCTGGTCACCTTAAGTCATAACTACTCATTACATGATCGGAGCGTTTGAGGTAGGCTAGCCCGGCAAACCGTAGTGCCACCAAGATGCTAGCAATCACAAGTTTGTTTAGATACTAGTGTGAATTGTATTAGAAAAGTTACGTATAGGAGAATTGGTGTTGGATATCCTAAATTGGCACATGACTCATTGACTAAAACTTGTTTAGAATAAATATGGGTCAAACTAAACATTTTGGCGGTCTCGGACTTGCTTCCTCATAGCGATCTCTTCGATTCTGTTGCACGCTTCTATCAAAGTTTCTTGCCATGAGATGTACCGGAGCCAGACAACGCAACATGAGCCGTTCGAAATTTCGCTTATTACGGGAATCAAATCGGCGTTCTCATGAAAGATAGGTGACTTCTTTATCACTAAACCAGTCAACTCGTGGTTTGTCCCGGGGCTTGATGCAAATCAGTAGTCAGGAATAAGACTAAGAAAGGAAAAACGCAAAGGATGTTTCGCGGCCATTGTAATGTTTTAATTCGGCAACCTTCCCATCCGAGAATTATTTAAGTCGGAAAGCCGTAGAGAATATGGGTGGAGCTGCAGAGGAGGTTGGGTCTTTTGGCCCCGACTTCTGTTGCTTCTCATTTATTTCCGATTACTGGCAAGCCGCGTGGACTCACTTAGTGGGAAGCTGCAGTAGAGACAGAGAGAGAGACAGAGATCGGTATAGAGGGTGGACAAGAGGAGGGACAGTCCGATAATAATATGAGACAGTTGTGGGGAGTTAATGCAGCGAGTGCCCTCAATGTTGCGTTCTTGGCTTCTTCACCTGCCGAGTTTATTATCCTTGCAGGGACCATTGATACATCGCTTACTCCAATTCTGTACGTACGTACGTATACTCTCTCTGGTATAATCTCAAAGGAAAGTTGTATGAATGTGACGACGCTCATGCATGAACACTACATACGCCGAATTTATCATCACAACAAATCTTTGCGTTTGACTGGCTAATGCTTCCTTTAACGCGATCTGTTCTCCTATCTAAATAAATATTATACGTTAAATATCCTTCCAGGTGCTATCAAAGAAATATCGAATGATCCCATCAAAAACATCCAATCTGGTAATCGGTTCGACTTGGGTAAGTCTAGGAGCTTGCACATTAGTATGGGCAATTCCCGGACCGCTCTCACCCTCGCCTTTTGCGTATAAATAGGAGCTGTGGTAAGTCTTGGAAGGGGAAGGAGTCACGATTACTGTCTCTCGGACCCATTTCTCTCTTGCAGTCTCCAGTGGAAGGAGACCAAAATTCCTAAACATGGGCTCTCTTCTGGACAGGCGAGGACGCAACATCTTCAAAGTTCACTGCTTCATTATTTACCGGGGACGAGCTCTCTCGATTTGTTTCTCCAGTTGTTCGATGCTTTCCTGAAGGCGGCCTTCATCCGACAACCAATACAGTTCTGTTTGTCGGAATAAATATGCTGGTACCCTACATCAAAATTACGAGGCTCGGGAAGAAATCATTGGATCTCTCTCTAATTCTGTGCTTGATTTTTTTTATTTTTAATAAATAATTTAGACATGGCTATGGCTGAAATTTTAATGGGCCAAGTTTCTATTTTGGGCCAGTAATGGACCAAGTTACGAGATGGAGAATATGCAGTTGGATGTTCACGAATTCAACCCAACCCCAAATGAAAAGAAAAGTCAACCAAACCACAAAGATAACGATCAGAAGGCCGTCGCCCGACAACGTCAACGACCAATAAACCGGTTTAGCCTGTTTGTTTGTTTGTTTACCGTAAGAGGAAGAGGAGAACCTTTTTATACTGGTTCGTGTGCTCCACTCGCTCAAGAACTCCCACCGCCCCACTGTAACCATGTCCATGGCCTTATCTTGTCAGCCTCCTCCTCCGATCCTTAACTGCAAAAACTCCTCTTCAACCTCCATAGCCCCTGCACTCATTCACTCTCACTTCCCCTCCAAGTCCAACGCTCGCTCTTCGCAGAACAACCATGACAACCTCTCATCCCCCAACTCATCGTCTCCTGAGAAATGGAGAGCCCGAGTGTCCTTCTTTCCTGCCTTCTTGAGCAAACGCAAAGACGTCTCGACCCTCAAGGAGGAGCTTCTTGAAGCAATCGCTCCCCTCGATCGTGGCGCTGAGGCCACCCCTGAGGATCAGCAAAGAGTCGATCAGGTTGGGGTGGATTTTACCCTTTGGCTTTTATCTGCTCTTTTCTTGTTTGTTCGGTTGCGATATAATTCTGCACCCGAAACTCTGCTTGGGTTTAATGAGGTAGCCATGGTGCCATGTTGATTTGTCCCTTTTGCGTTCAATATTATGCCTTTATCTTTCTATTGCTGATCAGATTGCTCGGAAGCTCGAAGCAGTTAATCCAACCAAGGAGCCTCTGAAATCTACTTTTCTTAATGGCAAGTGGGAGCTCATATATACCACTTCAAAATCAATATTGCAAACTCAGGTAACCATATTTGTTGAATATTCATGAGTATTTGTCACTACCATTGTTATTACCTCTGTTTTTGTCGGCATTTGTTTTGGGAATCTGTTCCAAATGCAAGATGTGATTGTAATGTTTGTTTGAGATTATGTCAGGTGTATGTGGACTAATTTAGAAACTTAGCTTGAGAAAAAGTATCATCTAAGGGGGCCAGATAACCTGAATCCATTGTATATTGTCCCAGTGGAAAGATATCTGCTATTGTTTCGTATACTTCTCCAGGACTATCTTTCATGGTGAATATTTTGTTCTTCATTCTTATCCTTGCTATAATTTTAGGTTGAACCCAAGTAATATCTTTCCTTGTGGTCTAAAATGTCTGGAGCACATTTTAGGTCGAACCGGAAGTAATATATTTCATTGATGTAAAGGTTTGAAAAGAAAAAAGAGTGACGATAGTAATGTCGATGGTATGTTTGAGGTATCTCTCAGTTTGTAATCGTAGCTGCTCTTCTTCTTTAGCTTGGTACTCTCTTTCTTTGATGCCTTTCGACATACTACAGGGAAATAAACAAAGCTTACTTGTCTATGCTTTCTTAGAAAGATATGCATGAGAAGATCTCTTAATTGAGAGGCAAAAAAAAAAAATTCTGACTTCACCGTTTCTCTCGGCTGAGGCATTTTTAATATTGCTGTTGGGTATGTCTTTTTGGCCCTGTCAGCATAGAACATATCCGTTTTTATATCTAATGAGATTTTATGGCGTAAATCATTGATAGAATTGCAAACTTTGAATGTTCTTGTGTTTAACTTGCTAGGTTGCTATATGTCCTTCCCTAAGTATCCACTTTGTTGCCCCATATGGAAACATCGCTTGATTCATTACTGCCTCTTTTTATATTTTTCTTTTTGTATTAGTAAAGACATACCTATTGCCCTTCTATATTTACTCTTTTGGTTGAAAATGTTTTTAAGTAATTATGTGACAGAGACCCAAATTCTTGAGATCAATCACAAACTACCAAGGAATCAACGTCGATACACTGAGGGCGCAGAACATGGAAACGTGGCCATTTTTCAATCAGGTTAGGAAACTAACTACGTAGCTGGTGAATTTTCAATTTCTTGTTTCCTTAATCACTCTAGAGCGCTGACGAATACTTGAATTTCAGAATCTTCTCATTTTTTTTTTGTGTCCCTTATCTATATCTATGTCAGCCCCAGAATAGTGTCCAATACCATGTCTTGTCGTTCCATCTTAAGGAATAACAATGGCATTAGGGCTTGTGAGATGAAGAGATAGAACTGACACAGGAGAAAGGTTGTACCTAGAACTGAAGGCTATCTGAGCAGCAGACCACTTTAAAATGCAATGAGACATAGTGAAGTCGAGACTACTACAAGAAATCTTTTCAGTTCCGCTGTTAGAGCCACTATGTTGTTCAGGTTATGACATTTCTTGGATCAGCGTATTTGGCACTGTTAGTGCCCTTTTAGACTTCTTGACGATTCTAAAAGTTGAAGTATGCTACCTGTTTATATACAAACTATCGTTATTAGGAGAGGAGCAGAAGGAGAACATCCACAGAGGGTTGCTCCACTAGGTTACCAGGGAAAAACAAGCTCTTCACTAGGCAGCTGCATATCTATGTGAAGGAAGGGGGGAGGGAGGGAATATTGAGTACCTGGAACACAGCTATAGGGGAAAAAGATGGAAATGAACATGGCCTTTAAAATGCAGTCAATATTGTACTCTAGAGAGACCTCACAATATTTTTTCTTAATTTTCTTGTTGGTGTTTTTGCTATTTTGGTCGTCAGATGATTTTTAACTGCCTGAAGAAACACATTGCTTTATATGTACGCAACCGCTCCTATATTTTAAGAATTGACAGTGGGCTTCATCCTGGCTCAAAGTAACTAGGTTGGCCTAGAAGTGAGGTTCGAAGTAGCTATGACCTTTATCTCTGTTGCATCATGAATTTCCTCTGTTATGGCCTAAACGATTCATTCTTCAACCAAGATCTATTAATTAGTAGTTGGCAATTTATATCCTTTGTTTTGCATTGTTTGATGCATCGTGAGCAGAATAGGGTTAGAAAGTTCTGGACTGAGACTGCCAAATATGTCTATCTGCAGGTTACAGCAGACCTGACTCCTCTGAATTCAAGAAAAGTTGTAGTCAAATTTGACTTTTTCAAGATTGCTGGTTTGGTAAGTTTATCAAATTAGAATATGCGGTTGTAGTTGCTAGAATTTATTAAATTCGTACCCACAACATATTCTGATGGTCGCTGGTACCTGATAGATTGCCCCCCAGTTGGTTGTTTGATACAGTGTTTGGCTTTACGTTAGTCATGTCTGTCCTCCTCATGAAATGATGATGTCGCACCAAGCCCAGGTCATTCAAAGATTTGGCCCTGAGGCTCTCTTCATAATTTGTGAATTCCTGTGGTTCCTTCGATCAATGTTGTTTCTCAACAGTTCTGCTTCGCATGCATCTTCAGACAGATATAGAAGGATCTGATAGCCAAATTAGAGGTGTTCCATTTTTACATTTCTCTGATGGGACACTGCATCATATGACACGTTCCCTTCAGATTAATAAAGAGACCCAGAGGGAAAAAAATTGAGGCACGGAAAAAAGAATTGTCTTGATTACTATTTATTGCTATTTGTTTTCTGTATTAAGTTGCTTCAGTAAAATATAAGGATAAATTGCAGAAAGATTCTTAAGTTTTCAACTTTTATGCCTTTTATACCTCTCAGATTGAAAACCTATAGCTTGCAATATCAAAAGAAACGATAAGTGTACCCTGCAGTTGACCTTTCAAGATGCAGGGGAACACCATTTTTCCTCACCACCCCAAATTAACTAGAAAGTCAAACAAATAAACACATATATTCTCTGGTTTGTTGCAGTGCTAAAAGTTCCTCAATCCTTTTATTTCTTCGATGCACAGATGACTTTGATCCTACTTTCTCTAAATTCAGCAATCAGTTATTTAAATGTCTGTATTTTCTATTTGCCTTGATCAAACTACTTGAAGATGATTTTGTCTCCCATATAGAGTGTTCTTTTTGGAGGTTTTGATGTAGTTGCACTTGCTTCTGGTAGGACTGTCCCATTCTAATGCTTTTGTTAGTTATCTATCGATTGCTTTAACTTTGTCCCTGAAGTGTCTGGATTACGCACTGAGAGTTCTGTCTCCCCAAACACCGGCTCCCATTCGAACACCAGTTTTTACTATCTTCTGATCTGAATAAGCCTGACAATAATTGTGGCTGGTCTATCTTAGATTTCCTTGTCAATCTTTCCCATTGCCAGAGGACTCTATCCTTACTCCTAAGTCTTCTATCTCGTTTTATGGCACGAATGTTGTTTGTCAAGAAGTTTTCTGGTCCAAAATATGAAAATTTCATAGTTAAAGACGAAGATGCGTGAGTTCTAGATTTTTAATGTTGTTATGGCCCTAAATAGATTATCTCATAGTAATGGAAGTATCGCTGCAATGTCTGGTTATTATGGCTTATGCCTGCAATGGTTTCGTTACAGATTCCTATTAAGGCCCCTGGAAGAGCCCGTGGTGAACTAGAAATAACTTATTTGGATGAAGAATTGCGGTGAGCACAACTTCACGCCACTGGCAATTTAGTTCAGGTTTACATGATACACCACCATGCCCGTGTACACGATGTCGATCTCATGGGGCGAGTTTCGCGTTCACTTGTTGCAGAATATCCAGAGGTGACAAGGGGAATCTCTTCATATTGAAAATGGTGGATCCATCTTACAGGGTGCCTGTTTAACATGAAGCCAAATGCAGAGGACAGGATCTCACGAAATGAAATGGGATCATCTGGCGATGAAAAGCAATTGGCTTCTGTATGTTGTACAGCTCAGACATACCCAAGGGGACTTTCCTCCGGTTTTGGTGTAGATTCGTGACGGCGAGACAAGAACGTCTATACCTGTGACTGTCGAGATGAATTTAGGGCAGCAGAAAATAGTAGTTGTCAAAGTACATTTAGCACCTTGTAAGATCGCTTCTTTTACGCAACTGTGCTCGATGCGTGATGCTGTGCGTAAATTACAGTGCCAAGCAGTCGCCCCTGGATTAATGTACTTCGATTTGAGTATGCTCCCAGGAGGAGAAGCTTATAGCAATTCAAAGTAGCTAGATCTTGAATTCGAGAATGAGTCGATTTGCCGTTAGATTCAGGATCAAGTAGTAGAGAAAATGCCACCGGTGGTCATTCTACTTGTACCCGAAAATTCAAAGCCGTTAATTCACCTTTTCGTTTGCTCGAAAGGATCCTCGTACTTTTGCCTTTTTGCTGACACGGGTCAGGGATTGCTAACCTGGGTGTCGGGGTACATGTCTAATGCTATGACGATTTGCCTAGTAACCCAAACCACTTAAACCAGCCCGTGAAGAAGTCATGTTGAGGGCCATTTTCACTGGAGCTCGAGCTTGCAGCTGCGATGGCGGATTCATTTCGCTTTAACCCATCGGATCACGTGAGCTCGTACCCTTCAATGGCCAAGATGGAGATAATTGATATACGCAAGGATTTTTGGCGGCGATGGGAAAAAGCAAAGGAAAAAGAAAGAGGAGAGGGACAACATCATGATATTTTGTGCCACGTACGATGAATTGTACGGACAGGACAGGCCTGGAGAAGGAGAATGAACGCCGAGAAAGAACGTAATCAGCTCGCCACTCGCTCGCTCGGAGCACTCGAAGTCGAAGCCGACTCCTACTCTGTACACTGATTGAGTTTAGATGGCGCTTTCTTCTTCGCATGCTTCGTCTGCTGCACTGCTCAGTTCCGGACTCTTCACCCTCCTCCTCCTTCGGCTCCGCCTATCCTCATGTCGCGCTTTTCGCTTCCATCGAATCCCGCACCCGACGCCCTCGCCATCTCGCTCCCCGCCGCACCATCTTTTTGCCGGCGCTCGTGCTGCTTCGTTACCGTGGAGAAGAGGGGTTTCCTTCTTCTCGGGGCTCGTGACGAAAGGCGAGGACGTCCGAAGGTTGAAGGAGGAGCTGCTCGACGCGATCGCTCCCCTCGATCGTGGCGCCGAAGCCACTCCCGATGACCAACTACGCGTTGATCAGGTGAGGCCTTAGATTCAGGTACGTCTCGTTTCATTCGATTTTGTCAAGTGATGAATATCTTGGGAAGACTTAATGGGATATTGCGATACACATTCTGATGGGAAAGGGTTCCTAGCAGAAAACCCATCAGAAAGCCCTTCAAATGCTTCAATGATGGTCACTGACTATTCTGAGAGGAGAATATCCAGGTTGACCATTTTTGTCTTAAGTTCATTAGTCATGTCTACTATTGCTCAAGTTGAGCATTGATGAGTGGTTAGATGCAATATTAATTGCCGCCAAGTCCTTGAGTACCATGTGATATTATTCATGTGCAGAATGTTATCATACGTCCATAATAAACGAAAAAAACTGTTTGAATTCAGTCAATTGAAGGCTTAAAATCCAAAAGGCACACTACGGGGAAGGAAGTACTAGCCTTCTGTTTTTATCCATCTTGAATTTTGATATATGAAAACTGTCCCTTGATGGGAATTGTTTACTCGATCAGATTGCACGTAAGCTTGAGGCGGTTAACACAGTGAAGGAGCCTCTCCAATCTGAAATGCTTAATGGTAAATGGGAGCTCATCTATACAAACATCCAAATCAGTTTTGCAGACCGAGGTAAGAAAGTTTCCCACTTTATGCACTTTATCTTTTGGCTTGTCGAACAATATGATGAGTGAAATTCTCATATTTTTTAAATTGTTCTAGAGCATCAACTGCTCGCCATGTTACAAACTGGATTACTTCTTCAACATTCTAATTCTACTTTCTAGTGTGGAGTAGTATAGCGACCAGATTGGCAACATTCTAATTCTACTTTCTAGTGTTCTGTGCTCCATTAGTCTCTTTTTTTTTTCAGTTCGC
>JAGVVM010001212.1:0-40222 GCA_019149425.1 Psidium friedrichsthalianum | reverse complement strand
GGCGTCGGCGGTCAGGAATTGATGGCAGAACACTTGCCCGTCGGCTTGGGTGTAATAAGCAGGGTTTCTCACCAAATCAGAAAGGTTCTCATGGGCCAGACAAGAAGCCACGGCCGAGCGCACGAGAAGGTTGCAAGGCCACAATTCTAGTGAAGATGGAAAAGTCTGGAAAATGGGTGGTTACAAGATTTGTAAAGGATCATAATCATCCTTTGGTTGTAACTGCGAATGGATTCAGTTCAATGGTGAGTATGCCATTTAGTCTTCTTGCTTGTTGCTGTTGGAGTAGTGGACTTTGCGTTTGTAATATATCTGCTTGTCACAAAGTACCTGAAAGTTCATTGATTTTTTGTGAGAAGAGCAGTCAGTTGGCCTGTAGATCTTTTTTAACATGAAACACTTCAAATCATTCAAAGTGTGCAAATATTGGCTTGTAAATTTCATATTTTTGAATTACAAAAATGAAATGCAAATTTAAGAAAAAAGTAAAGCATGATTTAAACTACCACAAAAAATGCATGTCTTTTTCACCAAAAGCCGATGACTCATGACATTAAGTTCATCTTAAACTCCTTGGCATTGCTTCATAGCTGTTCAAATAGCATTTCTCTGGTCAAACAGCATTTCATGGTTAATCTTCTTGCTTCTTCATGTCGTTCAGTTTCAGAAACAAGATTTATGGTGGTTTCAGATTAATCTGTTCATAGTATTAAGTAGTTGAGCTGTCATGAGTAATTTCCTACGACAGGGCGAATCATCGTTTTGACTTTGTGCTTGTCTCAATGACTGCAAGAGATCCTTTCTGCAGAGAAGCTTTTAGCTTTTCAAATAATGCAGAATCGGGAAGCAAAATTGGAAACAGATACTCTAAATATGCTTTCTATTAGAAAATGATGCTTTATTAGATGGATATACGCGCTCTATATTCCAATTCATCTTGGATTGGTCAGTAATTTGCCCAAAACTAATGCATGTATCTTAGAGCTATCTGCCAAATGCAAGTAAAGATGAAAGGAAGTTATGCTTAATGGAGCTCTAGATCGTCCTATGATGCTAATCCACCGATTTTCTTTTTATCGTTTGTGCCCCTATTATTGCAGGGCGACAAGGAGAAGAAGATTGAAGAACTTACTTTGGAATTGGAACGTCAGGATCAGCTTTGCGTGGCTTACCGAGAAAATTGCTTAGTTTTATGAATAATGTAGACCAGCAAAATGAAGAACTATCTTCGAAAATTCAACCTATTGTTGAGAATCTCAGGAGAATTGAATCAGAAACGCAAAAGCATTCTATCTGTAGATAATGTGTCATCCATTCTGTATAGTGATGTACCATAAGTGCATGACGTATGTGAATTATTCATGGTCGGCTCAATTGAAGCTTCTTGTTTGCCACGAGATTTGGTGCATCGATCCCTAGTTCTAACATGTTTAGTTTAGCATTCTGGGGAGAGGAAGAATGGCAGTTATGCTTGGAAGGTTTAGCTGGTGTGTGATAGTTCTGCATAGAGCAATGGAAAGAACATGGGACACAAGCATCAGAAGGAAAGTTTGATTGGTCGGATAGTTTGGTGTCTGTTCATTACATATCCTTTCTGGAGTTAGGAAAGTAGCTTCAACAGTGTCCAGATTTCTTTTTCCTGTTAAATAGACGTTTCATCTCAGAGTGAGTAGTCATTCTGTATGGGATAGTCCTGATCCTTTTGAGAGAAACAGTTAGCTGAAGAGCAGATAAATTACAATCAGATGAGATGGAATCACTGGACTGCCTCATCTTTCTGATTCTCTTCCTTGTATCTACCTCCTTTGGTAAAACCAGACAAAAAAGGTCAGAAAAGCAAGCCGTTCCACTGGTTTCCGGTTCCCGGTTCTCGAGTGGGACCCCTAATTGTCACAATTGATATCAAAAGCAAAGCACAACAAATGCATGGAAATGACGAGAGATAAAGGGTATGCAGCCATCGAAAAGCCATTGAAAGGATGAACAACCTTAAAAAAAAAAAAATTGACCTTAAACATTTGTTACAGATTTAGAGCGTTGAAATATGAAAAACGACGTTTTCATTTCTTTCTACATGAAAGGACAATACAATCTCTAAGAAAACAATGTATCTTGAGTATCAACTTGACCCTAAAACAGCAAAACCACCGCCCTTCATCATCTGCTTGAACTCCTTGAAGTTGACCATCCCATCTCCATCCACATCCACCTTGTTTATCATCTTCTTGCAATCCTCCAAGGTCCTCCCTTGCTTCAACCCCAACGACGCCAGGACCGACCGCAACCTCTCCACCGTGATGAACCCATCCCCGTTCTGGTCAAACACGTTGAACGCCTCCTTCATGTCCTGTCCTCGTCTCTCTCGTCCATGATCGTCTGGTACAGTGCGCCGAACTCGTCGATGTCGACGTATCCGTCACCATTCGCGTCGATCTTCTCAATCATCTGGGCCAGATCCTTGTCCAGGATGTGGATGCCCAAGTTCTGTAACGAGTCGCTCAATTCTTCCTCGTGATTCGGCCGTCCCGTTCCTGTCGAACATCTGGAAACCCGACGAAGCTCAGCCGGATCCATGAATATACTCTTCTGAAAAGACAAATCCCCGAAAGTTCCTTGATATGACGGACTTATAGCCAGCAAAAGAATGTGGATTGCCCAAAAGAAGAAGCGGGAGGACGTGCAGGCAACGTATCAAGGACGGTGCATGGAAGGAAAATGTGGGGAGAGAGAGCAGAGTTGGCGAGCAGGATGAATTCTAAAAAGATTTGTGATGAACGTCGTCACAAGAGTTGGCAAAAGCGAGTGAGCTGTATCTCATCCATGAAATACGCAAATTCGTTGTCCAAATATAGCCAGTTGCTTTTTCTGGGTTACCCGTGTACCTACCGCGTTGTTTTCCAACTTTTTTCTTCCTTTTTGCCTTCTGTTTGTAAATGTGTCGGCCTTGTGCTCATCAACTTGATTTTGTTTAGTCGTTTTTCCTTTTCACGTTATTGATTTGGTAAGCTGTGCGTTGTTAAACACGATTAAGGACAATTGGACTAAGGCAACCTGCTTCAATTTTGGAAACGTGCATAGAACATGCCCGGTTGCGCCACGGAGAATGTTGATGCTCGAAAAGAGTCCGAGCGGGCCATGGCCTATACACAGTTAAGTCCAACTTTAATAAGGGTGAGATAGGCCATGGAGCACCACTGATGAGGGTGGTGGTCACCCTTTTCGGATCCTTCAATGTCTTTGGCCAAACTCCATGCGCTGTTGATTACACCTAATCCTTTTTCGGTAAGATAGGTCAAGAAAACCTATCGTTTTTCAGGGAATTGCGATGAGCTGGACTTTTCAATCACTGACGTGGCGATCTCAATGAGCGCCGACCGTCCCAAATGGCGGCGGCCAACGTTAACAGGGATAATTATTGTTTTCTTTTTGCTTTTTTTGTTCAAAGGGTCGCCCCACTTCGTCGTCATCATCACCGTCATTCCGGCATTGTCCCTATCTTCTGCACTGTCCTTCTTATGTCATGCATTGAATATATTCAGTCGGTTCTAATAGACTCAAGTGATGTAGGGAGTTAAGTGAAAAAATCGATCTGTCAAGTTGCCTTTACCTAGAGGTTATCAGGTGAAGTGCTTTGAATTTTAATTTGCAGCTTTTATGGAGTCGCAAAGGCGAGTCCGCGATATCCGTTTGCAATTGCAGCTCTTGAACAATTCGGAGCTAGCTTCCACAGTAGATTTGAATTTGAGGAATGCGGAGAAACTTGCTCATCGTCGAGCTTTACGATAGAAATATGCCGAGGGGACGAAGAGTGAAAAGTGTGTCCTTTGTCTTTGCCGTATATATTTCATCTTTCCATTGTTTCTTTCCTCGTTCAAAGTTCAAACACTATGCTTGGACTTCGTCAGAACATATATGATATAAAAAAATAGAGAGCAAACACCCAGACATCAAACAAAAAAATCGAAATAAATTCTATTATAATTTTGAAATGAATCCACTAGTCTGCTCACTTCATCAATCATAACAAGTTAAAAGTTTGGTTCGACCGGAGCAGAGAAGAAAAATGGCTGCGAGATTTTCACTTGAAAAAAATGGCTGCGTTCATGTGGCCAACTTTTAATAATACTATAATATTTTTCAAAAAATTAAATTTCTTTTTTTCCTTTTTTTCTTCCCTGGTTTTCTGTTTTCACAACCGGTGAGGGTCACCTGGCCGTCGCTAGTAGCAGGTGAGGTCAACACAGCCATGATGGGCTAGGAGAGGTAGCCTTGCTTGTAGTTGCGTGGCCTCGCCTGCCGGCGAGGGCCAAGCAACCCTTACCAAGGAACCATTGACCCTCACCGACCATTTAAACAAGAACTAGAGAAGAAGGAAAAATAATTAAAATACTAAAAAATATTAAAATATTATTAAAAGTTAGCCACGTCAGTACTTGTCGCACCACATCAGTGATTTTTTTTTATTTATCAAATTGGCCGAAATTATTGAATTAGCACAAATGCAAAATATTTAAGACTAAATTGATAAAAGTACAAAATGTTTAGGATTTCTTTTAAAGTTTCCCGCCAAAGGCCTAATCCAATAAGTAGAGGATCAACTTTTGTTTTGTCCTTCTTAAACTGTAGTTGGGAACTTTCTCGTCTTTTTTTATTTTATTTTTGTTCGTGTTAGTGTTTCCTATCGCGTTCTTTTTTTCCCCCACTTACATTGATCAGTCGACTGTGAATATAATGCCACACATTCGAAAGGATAATCTGAATTTACATATGTGTGCCTACGAGGTTTATTGAGAAACCATTAATGAGAGCTAAATCTGTGACGTCCTCAAATCCATCAGCTAAAGACAAGAAGAATTAAAAATTTTTGGACTCACCTTCCCTCTCTGATCTTCTGCTGAACCTCACCCCAAGCCCACATGCTCTCTCTTAAAATCCCACTTG
The DNA here is from genome assembly GCA_019149425.1 of Psidium friedrichsthalianum. NCBI lineage: Eukaryota > Viridiplantae > Streptophyta > Magnoliopsida > Myrtales > Myrtaceae > Psidium > Psidium friedrichsthalianum. The sequence continues at coordinate 35,281 of JAGVVM010001212.1, read as the reverse complement.
AATTTGCAGCTGAGTTGGAGATTTTTCCTTGGATGGTTTTGCGGCTGCCTGCTCCACTACCTCGGCTGAAGCCATTCCCCATGCAAGAAAGACAAGATTTGACGATTGGAGGCCACCTAACGTTGCTATTCACGTGGGGAAATCACCCAAAAATCTGCTGCAACTTATTTCTTTTGCTGCTACCTCTGCTGGAACCATCTATTGCTGCATTCTCTCGATTTGTTACTGTTCTGTTGCTGCTTTCTGCTCCTCGACCGCTTGAAGTTACTGCTGTCCCTTGTCTTCTTTCTCGGCTGCTCATGGTACTCAGCTACTGCAGCTGCATTCTTCTTCTTCGTTCACTCTCGCAGGCAGAACCAGCTGCCTCTACTTCATCTTAGCTGCTGTTTTCTTCTTTTCTTCTTCTTCTTCTTCGTCTGTGCTGTGCCGCCTCTGCTTACGGTTACTGTTGTTCTTCTTCTTTTCTTCTTCATTCAGCCAATTGACTTGTTGCTGTTGCAACTTGCTACTACGTCTTCATCTTTTTGCTGTTTGAATCTTTGACCGTTGCTACTATTGCTGAACTCCCTCTCTATCGGCTGTTGCGTGAACTCTCGGCTGGTGACCCCAGCTCACGTTTCTGTTGCTGCTGCTAGAGTATTTTGCTACTGCATTTTCTTCATTCTTTCGACTGCAAGTGAAAGTTGCTGCGTTTGGGTTGTTTGCCGCTCCGTCGTGGCCCAAGCTCAACCACCGCTTGGCCGAGCTCATCGCCGCTTGGCTCGGATGTCGTCAACCGTCCGTGCCCAAGCTCAACACCGACGTGGCCCAAGCTCGTCGTCGCTCGGCCGAGCCCACTTCCCACCGTTGCTCGTCCAAGTTCGTCGTTCAACCGAGCCACGATCATCCGCCATTCCCGAGCTCAAATTTGAATTTTTGAGTGAGCACATTTTAAATTGACTTAGAATGTCGAGTATGCTGGGGACTGGTAGGGAAAATTTTATGATGAAAAATATTAAATTTCCTAGACGTCAAATGTCGATTATTTGTTGCTGACCATAAAGGTCAATTGGCATTTTTACGGACTTTAGAAATTACCATGTGTGCTGGACTACTTGTCTTTGAACCTAGACGACTTAGAAGGGAAATCGGGTCCTGAAATGTGAGTTTTGCAACGTGCGATGCTTGGTTATTATATTCGATATATTTTAAGGTAAATGGTATGCTCATATGAATAATCTTGGGAATTGCATGTGGCAAAACTGACTTGCATGAGTATTTAAAAGTCGAGTCAATTGAGGACTTTGTGATGCTCATCATTGATGAGGACTTTGTGATGTCATGATCTGTATACTGCATGAGATATTTGCACTTGGTGGAGTGCGTAGAACCGTGTGGGACGACTCGACAGTGTCTAGGGGGCCAACGGGAATGCGGGGTGATAAGGAGGTGCCGATCGCAAAGCTAATTGAGCCACGGTTGTTGCACTTGCGCCTGAACGTGCTCGGCATGGGGTAGCTGAAGAGACAAGGGTGTCAACTTCAGTGTAATTAGACACAGGTTGAGCCACAGGCCTGAGACGTCTATGACATGGCCGGGACCGGAAGAGCTATTGAGCCACCGGTGGAGTTCAGTTCGAAAGTGCTAGTAAGCCACCGGGGACCCCAAGTGAATCATTGAGCAACTACATTTTCATCTGTGTGATTTGAAGTCACAATATGTGTGTGATTGTTTACGTTCTAGCCTGAGACATATGCTTCATTCTAAATTGAGTCTAGGCATGTACTTGCTGAGTTTCAACTCATCCTTTGTGGTTGATCGCCTTCCAGATCCCAGGTTCTGAGATGAGCTCTCATTTTTCGGTTCGGGATACCTGTTGAAATAGAGGACCGACGAGACCGTTTACCCTACGGTAGATTTTACATCGTATAAGAAGGTTAGTAGTATAGTATTTGTAGATGAGGGAGGTGAGTACCTGATGCCCCACTGATACGAGGCATGGATTTCTCGGACAGGGTTATTTTATAGAGGTCCAATTCAGATTTGAGGTGCCTGCACCTATCTCGGATTGGAAAGGATCGGTTTACCCCTTGACCTTCAGAGGTGAGGTCGTTGACCCCGAGCCGATGGACGCCTTGGATTCAGATGGGGACGTGGTTATGGAGATAGATGGTGAGGAGGACGTGCTTGAGTTGACTCGATGGTCGGTGATAGTAATTTCGAGTTTGATCTCTCGACGATAGTTGAGTCAAACCCTAAGGAGTTGCTGTCCTCGAAGCAGAGCGGAACTGAGTCAGAGTAGACTCAGCGTTCTGTTCATCTTTTTTTGAGAGTAGGAGGCCCTGAATTATCTTTTGAGGGTAGAGAGATAGAGGGATAACAATGCAACAAAAACCAAACATTTACATTATATAATAACAACATTTATATACAACCCTCAAAAGATAATTCAGGGCCTCCTACTCTCAAAAAAAGATGAACAGAACGCTGAGTCTACTCTGACTCAGTTCCGCTCTGCTTCGAGGACAGCAACTCCTTAGGGTTTGACTCAACTAGCGTCGAGAGATCAAACTCGAAATTACTATCACCGACCATCGAGTCAAACTCAAGCACGTCCTCCTCACCATCTATCTCCATAACCACGTCCCCATCTGAATCCAAGGCGTCCATCGGCTCGGGGTCAACGACCTCACCTCTGAAGGTCAAGGGGTAAACCGATCCTTTCCAATCCGAGATAGGTGCAGGCACCTCAAAATCTTGAATTGGACCTCTATAAAATAACCCTGTCCGAGAAATCCATGCCTCGTATCAGTGGGGCATCAGGTACTCACCTCCCTCATCTACAAATACTATACTACTAACCTTCTTATACGATGTAAAATCTACCGTAGGGTAAACGGTCTCGTCGGTCTCTATTTCAACAGGTATCCCGAACCGAACAAAATGAGAGCTCATCTCAGAACCTGGGATCTGGAAGGCGATCAACCACAAAAGGATGAGTTGAAACTCAGCAAGTACATGCCTAGACTCAATTTAGAATGAAGCATATGTCTCAGGCTAGAACGTAAACAATCACACACATATTGTGACTTCAAATCACACAGATGAAAATGTAGTTGCTCAATGATTCACTTGGGGTCCCCGGTGGCTTACTAGCACTTCGAACTGAACTCCACCGGTGGCTCAATAGCTCTTCCGGTCCGGCCATGTCATAGACGTCTCAGGCCTGTGGCTCAACCTGTGTCTAATTACACTGAAGTTGACACCCTTGTCTCTTCAGCTACCCCATGCCGAGCACGTTCAGGCGCAAGTGCAACAACCGTGGCTCAATTAGCTTTGCGATCGGCACCTCCTTATCACCCCGCATTCCCGTTGGCCCCCTAGACACTGTCGAGTCGTCCCACACGGTTCTACGCACTCCACCAAGTGCAAATATCTCATGCCAGTATACAGATCAATGATGAGCATCACAAAGTCCTCAATTGACTCGACTTTTAAATACTCATGCAAGTCAGTTTTGCCACATGCAATTCCCAAGATTATTCATATGAGCATACCATTTACCTTAAAATATATCGAATATAATAACCAAGCATCGCACGTTGCAAAACTCACATTTCAGGACCCGATTTCCCTTCTAAGTCGTCTAGGTTCAAAGACAAGTAGTCCAGCACACATGGTAATTTCTAAAGTCCGTAAAAATGCCAATTGACCTTTATGGTCAGCAACAAATAATCGACATTTGACGTCTAGGAAATTTAATATTTTTCATCATAAAATTTTCCCTACCAGTCCCCAGCATACTCGACATTCTAAGTCAAGTTTAAAAATGTGCTCACTCAAAAATTCAAATTTGAGCTCGGGAATGGCGGATGATCGTGGCTCGGTTGAACGACGAACTTGGACGAGCAACGGTGGGGAAGTGGCTCGGCCGAGCGACGACGAGCTTGGGCCACGTCGGTGTTGAGCTTGGGCCACGGACGGTTGACGACATCCGAGCCAAGCGGCGATGAGCTCGGCCAAGCGGTGGTTGAGCTTGGGCCACGACGGAGCGGCAAACAACCCAAACGCAGCAACAACTTCACTTGCAGTCGAAAGAATGAAGAAAATGCAGTAGCAGAAATACTCTAGCAGCAGCAACAGAAACGTGAGCTGGGGTAACACCAGCCGAGAGTTCACGCAACAGCCGATAGAGAGGGAGTTCAGCAATAGTAGCAACGGTCAAAGATTCAAACAGCCAAAAAGATGAAGACGTAGTAGCAAGTTGCAACAGCAACAAGTCCAATTGGCTGAATGAAGAAGAAAAGAAGAAGAACCAACAGTAACCGTAAGCAGAGGCGGCACAGCACAGACGAAGAAGAAGAAGAAGAAAAGAAGAAAACAGCAGCTAAGATGAAGTAGAGGCAGCTGGTTCTGCCGCGAGAGTGAACGAAGAAGAAGAATGCAGCTGCAGTAGCTGAGTACCATGAGCAGCCGAGAAAGAAGACAAGGGACAGCAGTAACTTCAAGCGGTCGAGGAGCAGAAAGCAGCAACAGAACAAGTAACAAATCGAGAGAATGCAGCAATAGATGGTTCCAGCAGAGGTAGCAGCAAAAGAAATAAGTTGCAGCAGATTTTTGGGTGATTTCCCCACGTGAATAGCAACGTTAGGTGGCCTCCAATCGTCAAATCTTGTCTTTCTTGCATGGGGAATGGCTTCAGCCGAGGTAGTGGAGCAGGCAGCCGCAAAACCATCCAAGGAAAAATCTCCAACTCAGCTGCAAATTCAAGTGGGATTTTAAGAGAGAGCATGTGGGCTTGGGGTGAGGTTCAGCAGAAGATCAGAGAGGGAAGGTGAGTCCAAAAAATTTTAATTCTTCTTGTCTTTAGCTGATGGATTTGAGGACGTCACAGATTTAGCTCTCATTAATGGTTTCTCAATAAACCTCGTAGGCACACATATGTAAATTCAGATTATCCTTTCGAATGTGTGGCATTATATTCACAGTCGACTGATCAATGTAAGTGGGGGAAAAAAAGGAACGCGATAGGAAACACTAACACGAACAAAAAATAAAATAAAAAAAGACGAGAAAGTTCCCAACTACAGTTTAAGAAGGACAAAACAAAAGTTGATCCTCTACTTATTGGATTAGGCCTTTGGCGGGAAAACTTTAAAAGAAATCCTAAACATTTTGTACTTTTATCAATTTAGTCTTAAATATTTTGCATTTGTGCTAATTCAATAATTTCGGCCAATTTTGATAAATAAAAAAAAATCACTGATGTGGTGCGACAAGTACTGACGTGGCTAACTTTTAATAATATTTTAATATTTTTAGTATTTTAATTATTTTTCCTTCTTCTCTAGTTCTTGTTTAAATGGTCGGTGAGGGTCAATGGTTCCTTGGTAAGGGTTGCTTGGCCCTCGCCGGCAGGCGAGGCCAACGCAACTACAAGCAAGGCTACCTCTCCTAGCCCATCATGGCTGTGTTGACCTCACCTGCTACTAGCGACGGCCAGGTGACCCTCACCGGTTGTGAAAAACAGAAAACCAGGGAAGAAAAAAGAGGAAAAAAAAGAAATTTAATTTTTTGAAAAATATTATAGTATTATTAAAAGTTGGCCACATGAACGCAGCCATTTTTTTCAAGTGAAAATCTCGCAGCCATTTTTCTTCTCTGCTCCGGTCGAACCAAACTTTTAACTTGTTATGATTGATGAAGTGAGCAGACTAGTGGATTCATTTCAAAATTATAATAGAATTTATTTCGATTTTTTGTTTGATGTCTGGGTGTTTGCTCTCTATTTTTTTATATCATATATGTTCTGACGAAGTCCAAGCATAGTGTTTGAACTTTGAACGAGGAAAGAAACAATGGAAAGATGAAAATATACGGCAAAGACAAAGGACACACTTTTCACTCTTCGTCCCCTCGGCATATTTCTATCGTAAAGCTCGACGATGAGCAAGTTTCTCCGCATTCCTCAAATTCAAATCTACTGTGGAAGCTAGCTCCGAATTGTTCAAGAGCTGCAATTGCAAACGGATATCGCGGACTCGCCTTTGCGACTCCATAAAAGCTGCAAATTAAAATTCAAAGCACTTCACCTGATAAACCTCTAGGTAAAGGCAACTTGACAGATCGATTTTTTCACTTAACTCCCTACATCACTTGAGTCTATTAGAACCGACTGAATATATTCAATGCATGACATAGAGAAGGACAGTGCAGAAGATAGGGACAATGCCGGAATGACGGTGATGATGACGACGAAGTGGTGGCGACCCTTTGAACAAAAAAAGCAAAAAGAAAACAATAATTATCCCTGTTAACGTTGGCCGCCGCCATTTGGGACGGTCGGCGCTCATTGAGATCGCCACGTCAGTGATTGAAAAGTCCAGCTCATCGCAATTCCCTGAAAAACGATAGGTTTTCTTGACCTATCTTACCGAAAAAGGATTAGGTGTAATCAACAGCGCATGGAGTTTGGCCAAAGACATTGAAGGATCCGAAAAGGGTGACCACCACCCTCATCAGTGGTGCTCCATGGCCTATCTCACCCTTATTAAAGTTGGACTTAACTGTGTATAGGCCATGGCCCGCTCGGACTCTTTTCGAGCATCAACCATTCTCCGTGGCGCAACCGGGCATGTTCTATGCACGTTTCCAAAATTGAAGCAGGTTGCCTTAGTCCAATTGTCCTTAATCGTGTTTAACAACGCACAGCTTACCAAATCAATAACGTGAAAAGGAAAAACGACTAAACAAAATCAAGTTGATGAGCACAAGGCCGACACATTTACAAACAGAAGGCAAAAAAAGGAAGAAAAAAGTTGGAAAACAACGCGGTAGGTACACGGGTAACCCAGAAAAAGCAACTGGCTATATTTGGACAACGAATTTGCGTATTTCATGGATGAGATACAGCTCAACTCGCTTTTGCCAACTCTTGTGACGACGTTCATCACAAAATCTTTTTAGAATTCATCCTGCTCGCCAACTCTGCTCTCTCTCCCCACATTTTCCCTTCCATGCACCGTCCTTGATACGTTGCCTGCACGTCCTCCCGCTTCTTCTTTTGGGCAATCCACATTCTTTTGCTGGCTATAAGTCCGTCATATCAAGGAACTTTCGGGGATTTGTCTTTTCAGAAGAGTATATTCATGGATCCGGCTGAGCTTCGTCGGGTTTTCCAGATGTTCGACAGGAACGGGGACGGCCGAATCACGAGGAAGGAATTGAGCGACTCGTTACAGAACTTGGGCATCCACATCCTGGACAAGGATCTGGCCCAGATGATTGAGAAGATCGACGCGAATGGTGACGGATACGTCGACATCGACGAGTTCGGCGCACTGTACCAGACGATCATGGACGAGAGAGACGAGGACGAGGACATGAAGGAGGCGTTCAACGTGTTTGACCAGAACGGGGATGGGTTCATCACGGTGGAGGAGTTGCGGTCGGTCCTGGCGTCGTTGGGGTTGAAGCAAGGGAGGACCTTGGAGGATTGCAAGAAGATGATAAACAAGGTGGATGTGGATGGAGATGGGATGGTCAACTTCAAGGAGTTCAAGCAGATGATGAAGGGCGGTGGTTTTGCTGTTTTAGGGTCAAGCTGATACTCAAGATACATTGTATTCTTAGAGATTGTATTGTCCTTTCATGTAGAAAGAAATGAAAACGTCGTTTTTCATATTTCAACGCTCTAAATCTGTAACAAATGTTTAAGGTCAATTTTTTTTTTTTAAGGTTGTTCATCCTTTCAATGGCTTTTCGATGGCTGCATACCCTTTATCTCTCGTCATTTCCATGCATTTGTTGTGCTGTGCTTTTGATATCAATCGTGACAATTAGGGGTCCCACTCGAGAACCGGGAACCGGAAACCAGTGGAACGGCTTGCTTTTCTGACCTTTTTTGTCTGGTTTTACCAAAGGAGGTAGATACAAGGAAGAGAATCAGAAAGATGAGGCAGTCCAGTGATTCCATCTCATCTGATTGTAATTTATCTGCTCTTCAGCTAACTGTTTCTCTCAAAAGGATCAGGACTATCCCATACAGAATGACTACTCACTCTGAGATGAAACGTCTATTTAACAGGAAAAAGAAATCTGGACACTGTTGAAGCTACTTTCCTAACTCCAGAAAGGATATGTAATGAACAGACACCAAACTATCCGACCAATCAAACTTTCCTTCTGATGCTTGTGTCCCATGTTCTTTCCATTGCTCTATGCAGAACTATCACACACCAGCTAAACCTTCCAAGCATAACTGCCATTCTTCCTCTCCCCAGAATGCTAAACTAAACATGTTAGAACTAGGGATCGATGCACCAAATCTCGTGGCAAACAAGAAGCTTCAATTGAGCCGACCATGAATAATTCACATACTTCATGCACTTATGGTACATCACTATACAGAATGGATGACACATTATCTACAGATAGAATGCTTTTGCGTTTCTGATTCAATTCTCCTGAGATTCTCAACAATAGGTTGAATTTTCGAAGATAGTTCTTCATTTTGCTGGTCTACATTATTCATAAAACTAAGCAATTTTTCTCGGTAAGCCACGCAAAGTTGATCCTGACGTTCCAATTCCAAAGTAAGTTCTTCAATCTTCTTCTCCTTGTCGCCCTGCAATAATAGGGGCACAAAGGATAAAAAGAAAATCGGTGGATTAGCATCATAGGACGATCTAGAGCTCCATTAAGCATAACTTCCTTTCATCTTTACTTGCATTTGGCAGATAGCTCTAAGATACATGCATTAGTTTTGGGAAATTACTGACCAATCCAAGATGAATTGGAATATAGAGCGCGTATATCCATCTAATAAAGCATCATTTTCTAATAGAAAGCATATTTAGAGTATCTGTTTCCAATTTTGCTTCCCGATTCTGCATTATTTGAAAAGCTAAAAGCTTCTCTGCAGAAAGGATCTCTTGCAGTCATTGAGACAAGCACAAAGTCAAAACGATGATTCGCCCTGTCGTAGGAAATTACTCACGACAGCTCAACTACTTAATACTATGAACAGATTAATCTGAAACCACCATAAATCTTGTTTCCGAAACTGAACGACATGAAGAAGCAAGAAGATTAACCATGAAATGCTGTTTGACCAGAGAAATGCTATTTGAACAGCTATGAAGCAATGCCAAGGAGTTTAAGATGAACTTAATGTCACGAGTCATCGGCTTTTGGTGAAAAAGACATGCATTTTTTGTGGTAGTTTAAATCATGCTTTACTTTTTTCTTAAATTTGCATTTCATTTTTGTAATTTTAAAATATGCAAATTTACAAGCCAATATTTGCACACTTTGAATGATTTGAAGTGTTTCATGTTAAAAAAGATCTACAGGCCAACTGACTGCTCTTCTCACAAAAAATCAATGAACTTTCAGGTATTTTGTGACAAGCAGATATATTACAAACGCAAAGTCCACTACTCCAACAGCAACAAGCAAGAAGACTAAATGGCATACTCACCATTGAACTGAATCCATTCGCAGTTACAACCAAAGGATGATTATGATCCTTTACAAATCTTGTAACCACCCATTTTCCAGACTTTTCCATCTTCACTAGAATTGTGGCCTTGCAACCTTCTCGTGCGCTCGGCCGTGGCTTCTTGTCTGGCCCATGAGAACCTTTCTGATTTGGTGAGAAACCCTGCTTATTACACCCAAGCCGACGGGCAAGTGTTCTGCCATCAATTCCTGACCGCCGACGCTGCATTATACGAACTACAAATCCAACCCGTCTCGCATAGTCAATATAGAATTTCCGGGCAGCTTCTTCAGAATCGAATTCCATCCCCACATATGGTTCTGAAATTGCATTTTCTTCTTGGTCATCATTCTCCCCTTTAACAGGGTTCTCAATGGCTTCTTCTTCTAAATCCACTGTCACAATTGATTATTTATTGTGTTAGCTCAAATATCAAAAGAGTCTTTCAGTGATGTGGCATTGTACTTATCTTCATTAGGTTATGAAAATCATACAAAAAATGGACTCAACTAGATTATAGTAGGAGAAAGTTCCATGAATAACAGAGGGCATCCAAGGATACATACTAAACCAGAGATATTGTCCAGTACACTCTTCACCACAAAAATCCACTTCCATTGGCTGATGACTATTTTCAAGTCTCAGGTAAACATGTATTTAGAACTTACAGGTGTCAACCCAAGTATGTTATTGTCACAAAACTCATTAAAACCAGCCATTTTTTACAGAGGACCACTGATGCCTGAAACTAAGCCTTAAAATCTGGAAAAAAGGACCCATGAAAAGGAGTTAGCAGATAACATGAAAGTGCACCCAAGACGTGAAGATGTGAAACGGCTAACAGGAACAAATCAACCAAACACTTGTTGGTTGCACCATATGTTGTCAAAAGTATGCACTACTTCTGGTTTTTCAATTTATGAGGATGAATCGATTCATGCTTTCAGAGAGCGTTCAGTCCTGTCAGTGCATATTTAAACTTGTAGACCATATGTAAGACAGGTCTTTGTTTTTCTTCCCCGTGCCTTATTCTTTTAATAGAGATGGGTCATTCATGTTGTCATAAGCCCTCAGATACCTTTGGCTGGAACCTTCAAAGTCGCCACCTCATTTTACTGAAAATTGACAATCCAATAGACATAAATACAAAGCAAGACCTATGAAACTGATTTAAGTGTCTATCAAGAGATATTTCAATTTTTTGATAGGCAAAATGGTCAATAATTCATCCCAAGGGATTTTAATTGCAGAGCTATAGCCAACAACAAAGGCCATCAGCTACACCATATTAATCCAAGACACGGGCACCAAAAAGCAACCCTCGGAATCTGATCACAACCTTGGATATTCAATTGCCTTATTCCTATACAACACCAGTCAGACACAAAAATCTCGACTGCCCACCAAGAACGGAGAGACCTTACAGATGTCGATCTCAATGCGCATGCGACAGCAACACCTTAAGAAACTCTGGCAACCACAATAATTGCAATGGTGAGCATCAAGAATAATTTATCTTTGCCACCAAAAAGTGGTTACTACAAACTTCCCAGTAATGGAGTATCTTTGGCTCAAGCAACCGAAACTTAAACAACTTTGCAAAAAACTCTCATTTGTGGTGACACCCCTGATTCTGCAGAACAATGTTTCCACAGTCCAACCCACTCCACCGACCAGAGAGCACTCAAAAGATGAATTCTTTGGGTGACTTAACGCAATGGACTCAAAGTTGGTTATTACTTAGAAAGTATACGCAACGACAAAGGATCGATCAATGCAGATGATTGCTAATCACTTGGGATCATAACACACACAACCGACGGATCGCTTAGAAAAACAAACTCCAATGTAGTCCCAAATTGATCCCTTTTCAGATAACGGCAAAAGCCACGAAGTTCCTGAATCAGACTACAAGAAATGCACTATTCTCATCATAGAAGATTTCGAGGTCTGACAAGAAATGGCGAAAATAGGAACAAGACAGTCCCTCCCACTGCACCATAGAGTACCGAAAACCCAGAAATCTCCTATCTTCAAGAGCTTTCGAGTAACCCAGTTAACAAAATTCCTTCTTTCCCAACAGAACGATCATTGCACGAGCTGAATCTGAAGAATTCTACTACAAGATTTCGGATCTCTAAAGGAAAAATCAAGAAAAGGTGATCAGACACGGACACTTACTTGGAATCGAGCCCTTTAAGCACCCACAAAAAAAGGATCTTTGCCGTGGGAGACGAAGCCCGAGAAATCGTCTGAGAAACGAAAAAACCTTTCTTGACAATTGCCTTCACCGTTTCGTCTGAAGCAGAATTGCCTTCCGGGGGGTAAACTGTAAAAAGACCCCGAAGGTCGTCTCGTTGACAAGGCCACGACATGGTGAAGCGGTGATGGACCGGGTCTTACTTGGATCGGGCCGTATAACTTGGTGCCCATTTGATCAATCAAATCTGGTGAGTCTCGTGTCAAATCAGACCTCCGTTTCAAAGGTCGAGATGGACTTGATCTACATAGTTTATAAATCATGCAAATTTTTATTGAAGACCGGCTTAAGGTGCGTGTCTCAATCCACGGGACAATGGCTTGATGAGTTAACATTTTACACCTCGAAAAGTAATGTCGTGTTCATGATTTGAGCTAGCAAAGCGCAAGATGGCATGGACTTTATTAATTAATAACTTTTTGATATTATCGCTTCATTTTATTTACTATTATTCAAAAGCCAATACTTCAAGTCTAGTAATTTTCTTAAACAAGTGTGTCGTATTAAGCACCCAAGAAGAACCGCTAGAAAGTTGTAAATTAAACTTCTTTAACTCTACCATTGTTCGACCAAAAAAAAAAAAAAACTCTACTATTGTTCCTGGTGTTCATATTGGATTTCGGTATTGATACACTTAGTTGATTTATAGTCGTTGATTTAAGTTTCTAAATGAACGTGGGCTCAATTAGATTATCAACGAGCTCAACTTATGAACCATCTCTTGAATCTTCCTGTTATAGGTATTGGCCTTTTGCGGTGCTTTCTCAATATTATTCTAGCAACAAGGGTGATGCCGAGCCGAGTCGGGTGGATGAGAAGTTGTCTATGAAAATAATCAATGCATTAGCACTTCCACATTCTATCGCACTCGAAAGGAGAAACTGAATTTAAATTGAATATGTACAGACAGGAAATCATTCAGCTCTTTTCTTGTCAATCCTTTGCTCAAATGTTCAGCTACCTCAAGCATGCACATCATTCAGCTCACTCAACCTGACATCCGAGAACGGCTTCACTAGAGGCACTTGAATTGAAAGTCCTTGACAAACTTTTCGCATGGTGGGTCGACGATGAGGATCGACTCGCAAGCATGCAAGTGCCAGTTTAGCAATTGAGACCACATTCTGCGCGTCTTTGTCCAGAGGAAGCGAGAGGCGTCGGTCCAGCACATCTTGCAGTAATGTTCCTGAGTCGATTTGTATCGACAATGTCGATGATTGGTATGAGCCCGAGACAAGATCACCCGGATGCCTTCCCATAATTACTTCCAATGCTACGATTCCGAAGCTATAAACATCGCATTTTTCTGTGACTGCTGCAGAATATGCTAACTCTGCAATAAATAAGAGTAGCATTAAGTTGTTATCTGGTTATCTTTAGCAAAGCAATCTAATTCCTGACAAAAAATTGAGCCAAGCTTACCGATAACTACACACCTGGTGCTATATATCCAAGTGTACCGGCCAATGAAGTCCAATTAGATGAATCTGGCTTGAGAAGCCTTGCTGTGCCAAAATCAGAAACATGAGCTTCATAATCACCATCCAGAAGCACATTGTTGCTAGTGATGTCTCTATGAATCCATGGAGGAGAGCAATCGTGGTGCATGTAACACAAGGCATTTGCCACCGCTTTGATCGCGCTCACCCTCCTAGCCCAGTCAAATTCCATCGCCATCTTGTCGTCACTCAAGGCCCTTCTCAAGCTTCCTCTTTCCATGAATTCATACACCAAGAACGAGTGTCTTGGATGGAAGCAGTATCCATAGAGCTCGACGATGTTACGATGTCGTATATTTGCCAATGCGGTGGCCTCGCGCTCCAGTGAAATTAACCCAAAAATATCATCCTGTTGCGGCACATGGATTTTCTTCACGGCAAAAGCTTGATTAGCAGATAGCTTGGCTTTGTATACGACTCCATATCCTCCCTCTCCCACATAGTACTTGGAATCAAATCCTTCCGTGGCCTTAATAATGTTTTCATATGCCATTTTTCCGTCGTAGCCCCATATCGCAAACGCATCACCCTGCACTTGTGCTTCCAACGAGTCTTGTTCTGCACTTTTCCCCCCATGGCATGCTAGAAGAATCACTCCGACGAATAAAGATGTGAGGAGGATGAAGGTGACTATTAAGAGAATGACTAGAATCATAAACTTGTTTCCTTTCTCACTGTAAGTCCTCTCAGAGCAGTTCTTCAAACCAGCCACAACACCACACAACCCAGGTTTATTGCTTGCTACTGCGCTGTATGGAGCATCACGGAAGGCTTCGATGTTCGGGATTGGACCCTCCAGGTCATTGTGGGATATATTCACAGATAGCAATCCCAACATATTGTTGAAACTTAGGGGTATGAAGCCAGAGAGGCTGTTTTGGGATAAATTCAACACTTCCAAAACTGTCAACTTTCCAATGCTCTGTGGTATTTTTCCTGCCAAGAAGTTATGGGACAGATCAAGATCACGCAAAAACTTCAAATTTCCTATCTCCAAAGGAATACTGGCTCGAACTTGGTTGTTGCTCAAATTCAAGATCCACAAGCTTGTGCACTGTCCTAATTGTGGCGGGATCAAGCCAGCAAACTTGTTGCTCCCTAAGTTGAGCTTCTGCAGTGTAGACAAATGACCAATCTCAAAAGGGATATTACCAGAGATTTTGTTATCACGGAGATCAAGTTCGAGCAGTGAAGTCAATCTTCTCATTTCCCTCGGAAGCCGACCAGTGATATAGTTCGATGAGAGGTCCAATACTCTCAGCTGAGTCACATTTCCAATCATGGGATGTATCCAACCAGAAATGTTGTTATTGGAGATTCTTAGGCTTGTTAAGTCATGGGAACAACCCCATTTCGAAGAAAGCTCGCCGGAGAATTGGTTATGACTCAAGTCAATGTACTTCAAGTTGGGATATGCACCAAAATCTTCTGTCAGGTTTCCTTTGAGTCGGTTTCCATCTAGTCGAATCCTCAATAAGCTACTGCAATTCTTGAGGCTCTTAGGAAGATGACCATCGAAGTGATTATTAGGCGCCGTAAAATTTTCGAGTAACCCTCCAAGGCAAATGTTATCTGGTAGTCGCCCTGTTAGGTTATTTTCACCTATGGAGAAATGTCTTAGAGTCCTAAGATTGTTCATTTCATCCGGGATGAAACCAGAAAGATGGTTATAGTGCAAACTCAGGACACTCAGGTTGACCAATTTTCCAATTGATCTGGGGATCGACCCATTGAGACTATTTTCCGACAGTCGAAGTTCCTTCAGATGTCTCAAGGTTCCAACTTCTTCAGGAATGGAGCTGGAAAGACCGTTCAAAGTGAGGACTAGTAGGTTTAGGGCAGTCAAGTTTCCAACAGACGTAGGAATTGGACCCCTGAAATTATTATCAGACAAAGTGAGCTTTGCCAGAGGTTTCAGCCTTCCTATTTCCTGGGGAATTGGACCAGAAAGATAGTTTTTTTGGAAGTTCAGGACGTTTAGACTACTCAGATTTCCTATAGACGAAGGAATGGAACCGGTTAATTTGTTTATTCGGAGAGAAAGGAAGGTAAGAGAACTTAGGGTGTAAATTTCTCGAGGAACCGACCCTACGAGATTGTTTTGGCCCAAGGCAAGAAATGTTAAGATGCTCAAGTTTACCATAGAAGTAGGAATCTGACCTGTGAGATTATTGTCATACAAGGTGAGGTCCGAAAGAGAGTGCAGCATTCCTATTTCTTCAGGGATAGTTCCACGGAGACGATTCCCATCAAGGTAGAGAATGCTTAGATTGCTCAACTTGCATATTTCAAGAGGGATTGTGCCAGAGAGCGAGTTGTTAAAGATTGACAGAGTGGACAACTTAGAAAGGTTACTGATAGACGAAGGAATGGGACCATAGAGCGAGTTTGCCGAGAGATTGAGGCTAACTAGGTTCGACAGAGCTGTGAAGTTAAGTTTGCTGAGTGAACCTCCCAAACCCATGTTCGGGATATTAAGCTCTGAGACACTTCCTGAGCTACTGCAACCGATCCCTCTCCATAAGCAAGGGTTGCGGCCTCCCCATGAAGATAAAGCAGCTTGACTATAATTGTCAAGACTAGATTTCCACTCCAGCAGGGCATGCGCTTCCTCTCTTTTTGCGGTTCCATTGCTCGCTTGAGCACTGAAATAAGCCTGAGAAGCAAAAGCTGGAGCAAGAGATAAGGCGAAAACTATCCTGGCAACTGTACTGATGTAGGTCGATAACTTAAAGGAAACAAAATTAGACTGACGTTTATCTGGAACAATGGAAGAGACCATGACTTGGGTTGTTAGAGTGTCTGCCCTAAAACTTTGTATGATATTCCTTTCACAACATGCTGAATTATTTATAGCTGGACCTGAACTACATAAGCCTTGGAAAAAAAAGCATGCACAGCACCTTTCTTTCCAGCTTGTCTCTGAAGCAGTCATAGAAAGACAGGACTTATGCTGACTAATTGATTAGAAAAGTCCATTAGAAAAGTCCAACTTCTTCAATTTTTCTTCCATCTTTTTCTCATCCGTCCTCTTATATGAATCAGAATTGCTGAAGTTACTCAAGCTTGGTTATCTATAAAGTTTGAATCTGTAGATGGGGACTTGATCAGAAGCTGATTCATGAACCATCAGCATCAAGTACAGCCACCCAAAATGCACTTTTGTTTCACTAGCTAGAGCAAAGCCATACTTTGTAGACTCTGTCAAGACAAGGTGAGACAACCAAAGTCGAGCAATACCGGTGTCGAATTTCAGCTCCCGTCCATTTGCAACTTGAACTTGGATTGAGAATAGCCAAAAAAGTTCAAAACTAGAGGGGTCCTCCTATTTAGTGCATGACATTGACGCAGACCCACTTACGAGGCAGAGAGCAAAGCCATAATTTCTAGACTCTGTCAAGAGAAGGCTAGCCAACCAAAGTCGACCGATACTGGTGTCATATTTCAGCTCCGATCCATTTGCAGCTTGGACTTGGATTGAGAATAGCAGTACAAGTTCAAAGCTAGAGGGTTCCTCCTATCCAGGGCATGACATTGACGCTGAACCTCTAACGAGGCAGAAGCATGCGTAGTTCGAGTGTCATAATCTTCCAGAGAGTAAACGTTGTTGTCTGATGAAAGGACAGGCTTATCATCTAGACAAGTTGAATTTTCATCCCCCATTTGATTGAGTAAGACATTATGATCCACTCAACATAAGAGTCTCTGATGAGATATCAACTCTTCCTCTGAATTAGGGTTCCTTGGATTCACTAGCATCCATTCCTTAACTATTGCTGGATCGTCGCACCAGAAACCCGAGAATACCTTCACCTGATCAGCAAGAGCAAACCTAAATCGGAGCCTGCCAATGCATTTATTCGACCAATAAATTAAAAAGTTTAAATAGGATATATTAACTTCTTCGTATTTTTTCCATATTACACCATATCTAACGTGAGACTTATTTTCGCTTGGCACGCTCTCGGAAGCACCTTTTAACAGCTACACGATGATAATGATTGCTGGTTCAACTATGCATTTCTGTCCCATAGAAGTCATTCTTTCCTACAGCTAGAACTTCCATCTCCTTCACCTTTGACTTCCACATCTCTCCTTAGTTTTTTCAATAAAGAACTCGTTTCTTTGACTTTGGCTGTATGAAAAGAAGGGACATTCTTCTTACCTTACCAAAAAAAAAAGAAGGGACATTCTGTTCTGTGCTTTACGTGTTAGATGGTTCCGGTTTCTTTCATTGGTATAACCCATATTATGGTGTATGAATTATCACCATCAAGTAATTCTTTCTTACTTTTATGGGTGAACAGAGCAGGGAAAGCTTAAGAACACTAGCAAGTAGCAACCGTTTTTGGACGTTATCATAAGTGTCTTTATCCTTTACCAAATATTCGAATTTAGCAATAACTATTTCATACCAGCCGTCAACTCGAAAGTTCAAGATTGGTGAGCTTGTCACCAAGTTGTAACTCCACATTAGATATGTGGTAGTTAGGCATAAGGGGACAACTCACAAGTTTCACTCACATCATAAATCAAACTCGTGATCTCGTGAAAAAATATGTGACTCATTTACCATTAGATCAACTACTATGATGGTTATCATCAGTATAAGTGCTAAATGGGTGGGTCGGGTCAGGTTGGGTCGGGTCGAATATGATCCGACCCATATTGACCCGTCTAACCTGTTTTGACCCATATTCAATTACCCATACCCGACCCAATCCGTAACTAACCCATACTCGACCTGACCCATTTTGACTTATATTGCCAAATCACACTAATATTCTAAAAAAAATATGTAACTCATTTTTCTATTTTTTAAAAAATTTAATTTTTCTATTTTTTAGAATTTTTTACAATAAAATATTTATTATTAAAATAGTTTTTTTAAAAGTATTTTTATTTTTATTTTTCTTTCATTTTTCTCCGGCCACGGCGGACGGCGGCGGCGGCAAACGGTGAGTGGCGACGGCAGCGGTAGACGACAAGCGGCGAACGGCGATCGCGGCGCCGTCCGCGATGGATGGCGACGGACGGCGACAGTGGCAGCGGCAGACGGCTATCGCGGTGGCGGTGGCTGGTGGCGACCGCAGTGGCGGGCGGCGGCGACCGCGGCGACAGACGGCGACCGCGGCCGGGATGACGCCATGGGTCCATTTGTAAAATAAAAAATTAAAAAATAATAAGATGAAAGTTTAAGCTTTGAGGCCCTAGGCTCATTTGTAATTTGTGGGAATTATGAGTCAAAAATGAGTCCAATATGGGTTGAAAATGGGTTTCATGTATAGCCCAATTTTAACTCATTTAATTTCACTTCAACCTTTTTGACCCATTTTTAGTGAGTCCTTCAAAAGTTAATAACCCATATAAAATCCATTTTATGCAAAATATGGGTCAAATATGGGTCTTTGACCCATATTGACGGCTCTAATCATCAGATAATTCATGAGCAAACAAATTTAAACCCTGACCCAAACAAATTTTGTTGAGTACATGCTAAAACTTTACTTTTCATAAGCTTAAAATAAATATAAGTGCACTAAAAGTCTCAAAACTTATTGCGATAGTACAATTGAATTCTAAAATTTTCAAAAAATACAATCAAGTCCTAAAAACCTTTTAAATTGATGCAATCAACTCTTTCTACAATCACCATCACTTTGTTTAATGAAAAATATCTCTCCTACGTGGCATTTTTAAAACTATTTTCTTCTTAAAATATTATTTAAATTAGATTAAAAAGCTAAAAAAAATCTAAACTTGTATCTAAAAAGACAAACTGGAAAAAAAAAACAAAGAATTGAAAGGCCTTGTTGATGGGCGCCGCCGCCGCCACCAGTCGCCAGAGGAATCGATGGAGGTCACCATCCTTTGCCAGTCCTGAGCAAGGCCTCGCCAGTGATAGAGGAAAATATATAGAAATTGAAACTAGTAAAACGTTTAGATGCATTGAAATTGGATTAAATGTCACAAATTCTGATTAGAGAAATTTGATATGAAGCCAACAACGTTGTTATACCAGTGAAAGAAAAGGTAATCCTTAACTTTCAGATCCCTTAAAGTTTGGTAGAGAAAATTTTATTAAGTAGACAACCACAAAATCTTTCAGCTCCGGACTGTTTGAAGCTTGATTTCCATTTCAGCAAAGCCTGAGTTGCTTCCTCCGCGTTTGCATATGATCAGTGGCTGCTGAAGCAAGGCAAGCGAAGATATTGAGGAGGACATTTACAGTTGTCAATACTTCCTATCTCTTTGCTCGAACTATTGTGTGATGTTGTGTTCTTTGTGGGTACCGACTAGTGTGCGGTGTCCGATTTTGTAGCCGGATTTTGCCCGAAGAGGGTAAAAAAAGCACCGGAAAAAATAGTCTTCTTTCAGTTCTGCTTTTCAGAATTTCCTCCTTCTCCACTTTCTGAAGTTTCAATTGACATAAGTAGATGAGATTATGACGTGCTTTATGTGTTACAACTCCTTCTTATTAGGGTTCATGCGATCATTATCATAAAAAAAAAAAAAAAAACAATTTGAACACCTCAAGACAGAGAAGAGTAGTGTTGTCCACGTGACCATCGATCAATTACTACGACAGAAATGAACTAATGTTGGACATTAGTTCGAGCTCAATGGAGTTTCTCTAGGAGCTTCCTCAAACTTTCCATTTGTTTTATGGTGCTTTCACTTTGTGGCTACTTATCAATGCGTCTCTTTCATGTACGCAGCTCAACAGCAGAAGCTTTTCAGTTCACCCAACGTGATCTGAGAAAACGGCTTGCTAAGGGCACTCGTACTGGAAGTACTATTGAGACTCTTTTCATGCTTGGTCGATGCTGCGGATCCACTTGCAAACATGCAAACGCCAGTTTTGCCATTAACACCACGTCCTCTGCATCTCTACCCACAGGAGGCGAGAGGCGTTGATCCAACGCATCCCGGAGTAAAAAGTCCGAACCAACCTTTACGAGTGATGAAGATGATGGACCTGAAATGGAAATGAGATCTCCCGGGTGTTTTCCCATAATCACTTCCATTGCTAGCACTCCAAAGCCATACACATCGCATTTTTCCGTGACTGCTGACGAGTATGCAAGCTCTAGAAGTCACAGGTGGCATATCTAAGGTCAATATATATGAAGTAGCTGACCACAAAAATTGTCTTTTGCTAGCTTGGAATGCAGAGATTGTAGAAGAGCGACAAAAACTATGTATATGAACGTGATTAGCTTTTAAGATGTGAATTAGAGGTTAAGATAGGACCAAGAACTTGTACCTGGAGCAATGTACCCTAGAGTACCAGCAAAGAAGTCCAATTTGATGAATCAGGTTGAAGGAGCCTAGGCAATACCGAAGTCCGAAATGCGAGCCTCGTAATCTGCATCAACAGAACGTTGTTGCTCGTCAAGTCTCGGTGAATCCATGCAGGGAAGCAATCGTGGTGCATGTAGGACAATGCGTTCGCCACTCCTCTGATAACATTTACCCTCCTCACCCAGTTTAGCTCCATCGCCGCTTTGTCATCGTCCAAGATTCTTCGTATGCTTCCTCTCTCGAGGAACTCGTAAACCAAGAACGAATTGGTTGGGTGCAGGCAGTATCCATAGAGCTTCACAATGTTTCGGTGGCATATATGGCTAGGCAATTTACCTCCCTCTCCAAAGAGGTCACCCCGATCACCTTGCCACTCTTCCAATGAATGTAGCTTCTTCACTGCGAGAACTTGATCCAGAGACAGCTCAGCTTTGTAAACAGCACCAAATCCACCCTCTCCAATCAGAAACTTTGGATCAAAACCTCTGTGGCCTCGATGATATGTTGATAAAGCAATTTTCCATCATAGCTCCACACCACAAAGGGATCTCCAGTATGCACCTCTCTCGAATTACAGTTTTCATCCTTGCATTCCGGCTAGCCAAAAGACACATCCCCCCGAAAGCAAACATGAGGAACAAGGCGCTTGTAACAGACACGGTGATTCCGACCACAAGCTTCTTCCCCCTCTCTCTGTTGGTTTCTTGCTAGAGGAAGAAGTGCATGCTCTTAGACCAGCCACAACACCGCATACATCTTTGTTATTCTGAATTGCTGCGTATGGAGCCGTGCGAAAGGCCAAAATGTCCGGGAGTGGCCCCTCCAAGTCATTATATGATATGTCGACAGACACAAGACCCAACATGTCGTAGAAACTATGTGGAATGGAACCAGAAAATCCATTATGGGAGAGATTTAAGTCAGCTAATGTAGTCAGCTTTCCAAGATCCTGGGCTAGTTCTCCCTCCAAGAAGTTGCTGGATAAATCGAGAATCTGCAGAAATTTAATATTTCCAACCTCCGACGGAATACTTCCTCGAATCATGTTTCTGCTCAAGTTCAAGTACCATAATTTTCTACATTGTCCTAATTGTGCAGGAATCGGACCACTCAGACTGTTGCTTGCCAAGTTGAGCTCTGCTAGACTCGAGATAAGCCCAATCTCATGAGGAATGTCGCCTGAAATATTGTTACCATGCAGATAAAGATCTATCAATGAAACTAGTCTTCCCAATTCATGAGGAATCCCTCCAGTTATGTAATTCGAAGATAAGTCCAACACTCCCAATCGAGTCATATTCCCAATCGCAGGGGGAATCTCACCAAAAATATCATTGTCGGAGATTCGCAAGATCTCCAAACTACTACATAGTCCCCATGTCGAAGAGAGCTTGCCAGAGAGTTGATTAAGGCTCAAGTCAATGCGTTTTAACTTGGGGAATACACCAAAATCTTCCGTTATATTTCCCCTAAGTCTATTTCCTTGAAGCCAAAGCCTAACTAAACTGCTGCAGTTCCTCAAGCTTTTTGGGATGGGACCGTTCAAGTGATTGTCAAATGCTGTAAATATTTCCAGTGACCCACCGAGGCATACATTTTCTGGAAGCTGTCCTGTTAGTTCATTCCTAGCCAGAGTAAACTCAACTAAATGAGTGAGATTATTCAATTCACGAGGAACGAAACCAGAAAGGTTGTTGAAATGCAGCAGCAATACAGTCAGATTAACCAAGTTCCCAACCGACGTTGGGATCGAACCATTGAGACTATTGTCGTACAAAGCAAGTAGAGTTAAAGCTCTCAAGTCACCCAGTTCCTGGGAATAGGTCCCGAAAGACCATTATTTGAGAGAGAGAGAACTTCTAGGTTGCTCAATTTCCCCACTTCTTTAGGAACCGAACCAGAAAGGTAATTTCCCCAGAGGCTAAGTACGGTTAGCTTGGTCATGTTTACTATGCAAGTGGGAATTGAACCAGTTAACTTGTTCGCACCAAGATAAAGTATAGACAAAGACTTGATTGCACAAATTCCAGGAGGAACCGATCCTGATAGGTCGTTGCTCATCAAGCCCAGAAGCGTAAGGTTCCCCAGCAGCCCAACAGAAGTGGGAATAGCACCTGTGAGATTGTTGAATGACAGAGTAAGCTCTAAAAGGGAGTTCAGCATCAATATTTCCTCGGGGATACGCCCGCTCAGATGATTGTAACGAAGGTACAAAAGCCTTAGACTGGTCAATCTACCAAGAGTAGAAGGAATGCTCTGGGAGAGAGAGTTGGCTGAGAGATTAAGGGTTGATAGCTTGGACAGGTTTCCGATGGATAAAGGAATGGGGCCCCGAAAGGAGTTGTTCGACAGGTCCAGGCTAAGTAGATGAGGAAGAGCGGTGAAATTAAGAGCACCAAGCATACCTCTCAAGCCCATGTTCGAAAGATTAGACTAGTGACGACTCCTGTTCGGTCACAGGTGATTCCTGTCCAATTCCTGGAGCAAGCATTCTCGCCCTGCCATGACGTCAGGTGTGGTTGGCTTTGATTGTCGAGAGTGGATTTCCATTTCAGCAGAGTTTCTGCTGCCTCCTCTGCATTCCCAACTTCGGCTTCAAGAGGGAAACCAGGAGTGGCAGCTGAAGCAAATCCAGGGAACAAGGTGAGCACCATTCCAACGATCATGACACCAAGACAGAAGTTGAAGAGCTTTAGGAAGACCGCTTTGTGAGATTGCCGTCCGTCTTTAAGCAAAGAGAGAACCATGACTCGGCGTCGTTCGGAATCGCAACAACTTATCTCTCTGCTTGAACTAGAACTGTGGATGTGTTGCGGTTTTGACTGTATCGACAGGCCTATGAATTAGCATTTTTATAGCAGGAGGCCATTCTGGCATGAGAAAATACTTGGCCTCTGGAAATCATCTCTCATTATCTTTCTGTGGGAACATATACTAGTCAATGAATATGACTTATCACATCTTGGACACGAAAATAATGCGACGCTTTGACTAATCTTGCTGGGTGAGATTTTGTGCTGACGTTAGCGAATCCAGGGAGCACTAATTCAAAGGATGAGTTAATATCTCATCATAGCCTCTTATGCTGAGTTGACCGTAATGTCTTACTCCCTCAAATGGGGGATGAAAATTCAACTTCTGTCTAGCTAATAAATCTGTCCTTTCATCAGACAATAATGTTTACTCTCTGGAAGTTTATGACACTCGAACTCCGCATGCTTCTACCTCCTCAGCGGGTCTGCGTCAATGTCATGCACTAAATAGGAGGACCCTCTAGTTTTGAACTTGTTTTGCTATCTCAATCCAAGTTCAAGTTGCAAATGGACGGACTGAAATTTGACACCGGTATTGCTCGACTTTGGTTGGCTGGCCTTGTCTTGACAGAGTCTAGAAAGTATGGCTTTGCTCTCTGCCTCGTCAGTGGGTCTGCGTCAATGTCATGCATTAAATAGGAGGACCCCTCTAGTTTTGGACTTGTTTTGCTTTTCTCAACCCAAGATCAAGTTGCAAATGGACCGGAGCTGAAATTTGACGCCGGTATCACTCGACGTTGGTTGGCTCGCCTTGTCTTGACAAAGTGTAGAAAGAATGGCTTTGCTCTCTGCCTTGTCGGTGGATATGCGTCAATGTCATGCACTAAATAGGAGGACCCCTCTAGTTTTGAACTTGTTTTGCTATTCTCAATCCAAGTTCAAGTTGCAAATGGACCGGAGCTGAAATTTGACACCGACTTTGGTTGGCTCGCCTTGTCTTGACAGAGACTAGAAGGTATGGCTTTGCTCTAGCTAGTGAAACAAATGCGCATTTCCGGTGGCTGGACTTGATGCTGATGGTTCATGAGTCAGCTTCTGATCAAGTCCCCATCTACAGATTCAAACTTTGTAGATGACCAAGCTTGAGTAACTTCAGCCATTCTGATTCATATAAGAGGACGAACGAGAAAAGATAGAAGAAATTATGCTAACGATGGTGGAAGTGAGATTTTGTGAGATTATTGCCAACTGTTCTAAAAGTTTAAGCTACTAAATGAAAACACGATTATTATAACACTTTCCCTCACGCTTAGTCTACTCTTTTTTGTTTTTTTTTTTTTTTGGTACTAGGAGGTAAATTTTAAATTGTGGAGAGAGCAAATAGGGGTCTGGAAAGATTTGGACTAAGACCTCCTGCTCTAATACAAGACACAGCATAGAATTTAATGTGAGAGATTGTGTCTATTTGAAAGTTTTTCTTATGAAGGGTGCAATGAAACTTTTTTGTGGCAAGTTGACTCCGATGTTACTCATGGGCTCACTTTTCCACGAACCATTTCCCGCGTTCGTAACATATTTCATGCATCCTTGTCGGAAAATGTATTCCTAAATTTGGAAAATGTATTGGTTTTTCCACGAACCTAAGGAATCGAAGAGCAGGCAAAGCGTTCAATACCCTCCTCTTTTTATTTTTCATTTTTTTTGGGTCAGAATTCAATATCCTCCACTTTAATCTTCATTTTTGTGCCTGACCGAGTCATGGGTAGACAAGTTAAAGAAGATTTTTGAACTGTGTCTAAGGCGATCAGTTCTAAGATGAGTAGTTCCCACTCTAGAATCGAGAATCACTCGCTATAGACTAGAATCGTAAAATGCGAATCATAAACCATCCGTTCGTTCCATAAATCCATCCGAAAACTAAATCATCGGTCCGATCCGATTCTCGAGTGGATTCATGAAACCGGTCCTACCGAGCACCAATATCAATTAAAAAGATATGCGAATGAACGAATGGAGCCAGATATTCAGGCATTGGCTTTGAATTCCCTCCTAGGTGGCTTCGAATCATAAAGAACGATGAGAATTGACCTGTTCTTCGTCTGTTAATGTCATTATTGTTCGGCAAAACGATTCAAGGTTTTTACTTATTGATAACATCTCTGAGTAGTTCTCTGAAGGCACCCGTTCAATAAATTCTTCAGCTCAGGTAAAGTGTAAGAGATCGAAAAACTCTGCCTTTATATTCAGCTAGAAGAGCTTAATGAATAGTTCAACAGCCTATAAACGCGTTGCCGCCTTCCTGTCACGAGCAAAGAGAAGTCCATTAAGCCCCACGTAGTAATTGTATGACCTCGTCGGCACGGTTCTGAACCTCTGTACAAACAATCTAAACTCAGCATCCGTGGCACCGCTTTCGTCCCCGGACATCAAAATATCTATAATATATAAATAGGTTCGATCCAGTTGGTTTGGTTGAGTGGTTTCCATCTGAAACCAGGAGCCAAATCAATACCTGCTGGTTTCAACAAATGGCAACTAGGAACCGGACTAGTACCGGTGCAAACCATCCAAAACCAATCGGTTGGGTATGGTTCGGTTTGATTTGAAGTGGATCCCGATTTTTTTTTCTCACCCCTATATACCATCGTCAGCATAATTTCTTCAGGGATCAGATTTTATGTAGGGATTTAATTAATGTGAATGAGTGCTGCAGAACAAGTAAAATTGGGATCAACAGGCCTCTTTGTTTATGTCTTTCAAAAAGCAAAAAGCAACTTGCTTTCCTACCAAAATATACAATATTATCCAAATTAAAAAAATTTGTGGACAATTTATATGGGAATTTACGCACCTACTTTAGTATATTGTGAATTATTTTTAGGTGTGTCGGATTAAAGAAAAATCAAAATGTTTCGGCTGCAAAATTCAAGTAAAATGAAAATTATCCAAGAACGAAGATAACTTTTGAAGATGTAATTACAAGCACACTATTAAATTGAATTATGTCATAAGTAATACGTTGTGTAAATTTAGTGTGACAAGTTCATTAACAAATAGTGGGATATTTAAATATTTCTTCTTTTCTTTTAATAATTAATGCAAATGTTGGTGGATTAAAATCAACTAGTTTTCATGTGTGGGCGAGTGCTAACCTCTTCTACTATAACATACTGAGTTACTAATAAAATTCATAATTTGACAAATCGAATGAGAGGAGAATTGCAAATTTCCTCATAGAGAGCATAAGGATGAAGTTGGTAATTGCATTGTAAGGACAACTAAGATAAAGAGTGCAAGGCTAGAATGTCTCATTATTGCTATGCTAATTTACACCATTAAACCAATTAAAAACAGTGATACAGAATGAGGCAAGCATATGGAAGAATGAGAAATCCAAATTAGAAGCAAGATACATGGAAAGGGTGAGAAAAATACTCCTTACAAGGAGGACAATAATCAACATCTTGGACAAGGGTTCACACATGTCAACGTAGTAACAAGGCGAAAACCTTACAAATACCCAATTTTACTTTAAAATTTAATATAGATCTCGAGTCATCTTGGTTATGAATTATACCCATATGCTTTGGGTTAAAATAAAGGGTAAATGACATAAATAGTTTCCTAAACTTTGACACAACGTGTAATGTGGTACATTAACTTTAAATTAGTTCAATATGATCCATAAACTTTAACTTAACTTGCAATATCATCTCTAAACTTTTAATTTATTCAATGCAATAGCTATACTTTTGGTATATGTTTAATTTAGTTCCTGAAATGTATTAAAAGTGTTCATTATAGTCATTTAATTAATTCAAGTTCAATGATAACATTGAACAGTTTAATATAGTTTATGGACAAAATTGAATATGCATCAAAAGTTTAGGGATCATATTAAATAAATTAAAATTTTATGAACGATATTATGTGTTGAGTCAGACTTCAAGGATCATATTGAATAAATTTAAAGATCGCATATATGTCAAAGTTCATAAATTATTTGCGCAAATGATATTCACTATTAATGAGGTTGATGAGTGAACTCATCAATGATGATCATGATTATTTGTCCCGCGCCAGACTGTCCGTTCTACGCAATTTCTTCTCGACCTAAGAGCAGTTCCGTGACACGATCGATTACCTAACAACGACGGAGTGCGAAATCAGGAATTGGGTACATTTGCAGTACGATGAACCATTTGAGTTTGTCTTTACCTTTTGGTCTGATCCCATGGAGCGCGAGATTACTGTGTACGTGGACAAATCACCACCGTTCGATCTTCCACAATGGACACCTATCTGGACCCACCAGTCGGCTACACAGAGAGAGATACGAAACGTGCCCAGAATTTCCGAAGGCGCATTGTAAATGGTGGGATCAACATCAACATCAAGTCAATCAAGTACAAGCAAGCGACGGACCGTTGATTTTTCCGTCGTTAATTCCCGGTGATTGCCGACAAAGTAGATTTCTCAGTTATCATCTTATCCTGCGGAGTTTTGCTGAGATCTTGTCGTGAGCTTTGCCTTAAAAAGCTGTCGAACCGAGGAACCGCTGAGGTTCCCAGAAGGGTTCGACTCTTTCTGGGTTTTCTCTAGAATGACTGGTTCTTTCTCAGGTCTCTCTTTGTAGCTGAAGTTCGCTTCTTTTCTTTTTTGTCCGTGGGTGTGTCTTTTCCTCTTCGTGTGTTCGCATGATTTAACGTGTGTAGAATCTTGCGTGCTGGTTTTTTTCACTTAACTTCTACGGTTCCTTGGAACTAAGGCTTATATAAATTGATGACCTATGCAGTCTGGTAAGTATTTAGTCATGTTAGGCAGAAGAAGTTTGGGTTGTTTCCTTCATTTCTTCCTTTGCTTCTTGATCTGGTGCGGAAGTTGCTCGCATTTTGTGTGAAATTTTCGCTTGTTGAAATGTAACCCGTCCCATCTGACAAAAAAAAGAGAAATGTAACCTGTCCTTTGGAATTCCTTTCCTCATTTGCTAGCTTTCCCCCGGGGTCTTGGTCCCAATTATGGTTTCGCTTAGGCTTTGCTTTCTAGCTTTGATCCTGTGAGATATGCAGCTGTGTTTCAATTTTGAGCCAAGGTCTTCAATGATTTCTCGTGCTTCACGGGCTAAATAATTCCTTTTGCTACGAGGTTCAGTTGATTTGGCCAAAAGAGAGAGAAACAAATCCTAAGTGGGAATGATATTCCTTACATGAATTTTCAATTCTTATCTGAACTTGAATATCTGGAATGCTTCACCTCCATCGCTAAACATGATCCCAGCATTCGTTTTTTTTTTTTTCCCTTTTTGCTTCTGCTAATTCATCTTCGGTCATGTGATGTGTTGGAGCTTTTCTTCTATGTTGCATAAAATCTGAAGGATACCAACGATCTATTTCAAGTTGTAGTGTTTCTTACGACTTTGACATTAACTGACAAAATGGCTGATCATCTAGCAACTAGGATCATAGTAGAATTTGTATAATTACTCTAATATATCTAAATTCTTGGAAATAAAAGCCACTGTGCCAATGATTGCCAACGTAAGAGTGAGGACAAGAGTTTCTGTTTCAATTGGTTCATCTATTCATTGAAGGGTGGACCAAGTATGAAATGAGATTAGATTTTCTGAAATTATTTCCGCTCACAAGCATTTATCTCTTGATTTTGGCTGCCGTGTTTCTACCTGAGTATCACTTGTGAGACTAAAGAATTCTGTCTTCACGTTTCATTAATGAGTGGGAAAGATCATGAAGCGTGGCACAACTTGTGCTGAGTCTACTGATTGCTGTGAACATACTAGTCATTTCACGTATACATAAACGATATTTGTTCCCTTTCCGGTGTTAATCGTTTCATTTCAAAATCCCGTGGAACTTTTAGATTGGTTCTTTCCCATAAGTGTTAATGATTCAGTAACCTATGAGTGAGTCTCCTACTAAAGAAGGTTTCAGCTGTACTTCTATAAGATGCAAATGCTATTTGAAGACTTGATTCTAGACAGGCACATCCTTTTGTTCCTTACAGGACGCAGATTGTCTTCAATCTTTGGGAAATCATTACTTGACGACGAGAGAGAGCACGCTTGTCCGTGTTCATGCTAGTGCCATGACTGTGTACATGCGTGCTCTCTACCGTTGTCATGTGATGGATGCCCCAAGACAAACTCTTCTGTGGAGCATTTGCTGCAGGGTTATCCTGATGATGAAGTTGAAAGGGGATCTTCAGTCTCAGCTTGTAATTTGAAAGTACATTTCTGATCTGTTATCTATCTCAATCCTCTCAGCATTATGGAAAACTAGTTTACAACTTTCATACTATAATGGCAATTACGAAGGTCTTAGTTCGAAGTTCTATATTAGTACATTTAGAATGCAGCGTATAGTATTAGCATTTAGTGGCAATTACACTTTTTATGGTTCTTTCGACCCTCTGATATACAAGTTTCTCTTGCTTTCATCTAAGCTATGCTTTGTGAATGCATTTAGATAAATGCCAAGCATCATACATTTTCAATCAAGGGTAGGGAAAATTTGAGTAATCACCTTAAATCTTAGTTTGAAATTACTTTATAATAATTGTTATACCTTCAGATTCTGAATTGCATATTCCTTTGATTGTAGTGGATCTGAGACTTAAATTAGTTCCCAAGGATTTGAAAGGACACCAATGACTAGATTTAAGCGAATAGCATAGGTCTAGGTCTATACCACCTTTAAGAAGGGTGTTTCAGTGGTGCCTGTTGAACTTGATGTGAAGTTACTACCTAAGCTATAGCCACTTCATTAGTAATATCTGTGGATTTTGAGGTAGGACCTACTCTGGCATTTAGAAGTCAGTTAATTTGATGCAAGAATGTTGGAAGTTGATGCCCCAGGCATTTAAGTCTGAGGTTCCTAGTCTCACATTTCACCACATAGGCATCTTGACCATGATTTATTAACCCTTTATGTTGCATTGTACATTTGAGGTGGTTTGAATGTCCACTGGTCATTAGAAGTGGCTTGAAGCATGTTCACATTTTGGATTGCAGCAGAGAGAGAGAGTGAGAATAGAAGAGGGATATATTCTTGCTGAAAATTAATAGAGCTCTTTTATAGAGCATAGTGGCACTCATAAACCCTAACCAATCTTATGCGTTATTTACCTGACAACTGACTCTTAGTTGTACCATTGTACTTAATGCATATAGTACCTGGCTGGTTGAATGCTATGAGTAAAGGTATTGAGTAACTACATTTTGGCGATTTGCTAGAAGAACCATCTTGTGTTGTTGCTCCTTCCATCATATGCACTGCAATGCACCTGCTGTCTTTTAGTTTCCTTGGCTTTGGTTGCCTCAGGGAAAGTTATTAAAATCGATTCTAGTTGATATAGATTCATACAAGGCAACTTAAACGTGATGGCTAGAAGATCTCTTCAGCAATTCTTGATGTCTTTGAACCTAATAGAAGGCGCTCACTTTTGAAATAGGTGTATGGGTTTTTTTTGTAGCATTACTTCTTATGCAGTACCTTATTTTTCTTGATGCTAAATTGCACGCATAAGTATTGGATTGCAATATTCTTGTTGATCACTTTGTATAGGGTCTCATTACTTATTATTGGTGGATTAAGTGATGAGTTAGTCGGGAGGATCTTTTGTTGAAGTTATGTGTCTGTTAGTCCTTGTGGGAATTTCCCTTTCAACACCATGTTCATTATGGTAAGAGACACTTGTTATTCTTCTGCTTCCATCATATGGTGGTTTTGGTGACCTTAATTAGTTGAGTGGGCACATTTCTCATTGCAAAGATTGAATGCTTTATCTTTTATGTTCTTTCTTATTACTTCAAACATCTGGTCTCTATTGCTTACAAACATAGAGACTGTCTTTTCTTCGGTAATTTCTGGTAAAGCCCCAGGATTTACAACAGTCCAAGTCAAGTAGGATTGTCTTCACATTCTAAATGAGACACATGATGATGTTCGCTGTGCTTGACTTCAGGCCCTATTTATTGTATTTTGCTATTATTTGCTGTCTTTGAGGTCTAATAGCATAAGTAGTGAATTATGGGCCAAGTGCTAGGCTTGCACTTTTACTGGTTGAGATGTGACATTAGTAGCTAGAAAATCTTCACGAGGATCACATAGTTTCAAATTCATTCTTGTTAACATCGGTAACACGGCTAAAATTGTGTCTTCATAGCAGCTTTACATAGTCTAACAAAAAGTGTGAAGTCTTAAATAAGACTATGTATATAAAGGGTATTGAATCTCCACATTTAGGCAATGTAGGATGTTAAACATCTCCTCTTGCCTCATTGAGAACAACACTTGGAATTAATCAATAGGGAGCCACTCACTGGAAACAAATTTAGAAGGGAACCTGGCTCTAATTCATTATTAGAAAATTCAATCCGAAAGCTGAAGTCGTTATGCGGAGGGAGACTAGTGTATGTAAGGCTGCTGAAACTCTGTATTTCTGCAATGTGAGGTACTTAAACACCTAGCATTCCGCTGAGAAATGGTTACATTGTTGAGCTAGGTTTATACGTTAGAGACAATCAACGTAATCAAGCTATATTGATGGTTAATGTTTATTAATTGATCTGTTTGATGACTATTTCTATTTCCTCTAACTTAGTTTTCCTTTTAGACGCCTCTCTTCCACCTTCCTTTGTTCTTCCTTTTTTCCCACTTACATCTACCAGATTTAGAGTCTTAGCTTCTTCTTGATGACATCTGTTTCATATCAGGATCATCATGGTTTGTTTTAGTCCCTTATCCTAACTGAAGCAAAAGAACCCTATTTCTAGTTCTATCTTTGTTTCAGCTTCATTCTATCCAGATTCCATTTAATGGAAGTTTGACGTGATTTTGATTGTTTTAGGGCTATTGGTGAAGGTGGTTTGTGTCTCTCCAACTGTGACTGCTTTATAGATTTAGTTTATATTGGCATCTGTACAGTGTTATCTGGGCGATGCCAGTACGTAGCTATATGCATATGCAACGGCAGTTTATAATATCACATCTATGGTATTGAGATAAATTTGTTCTGTTTCAATCAATTTCATAGTCTGATGTTGGCACCTGTTGCTAGTTCACCCTCTTGATCCATCCGGCTTTTTTTTTTTTTTTTGCTGATGTATGTTGGCTGCTAATCTTGCTGTCTCTAGTCTAAGGCCCACGGTTCATGTGGATAATATGCCTTTCCATGTGAGTTTACAATATGCATCAGTACTCTCTCCGATCGTACCAGTCTGTCCATCCGATGACAAACCGTTGCAATTTATGATGTTGGTTATCATCCTCATCTACTGACAAATGATTCAACTGTGTTTGCAACGTCATATCGATGTTCTTCTGTTCTCTCTTTAGCTTATCAACTGCTTTTTGTTGAGGGAGGTGTTTGAAAAGGGTCTCGGAAAGCATCTATAGGAAGTTCACATGACAGGGTTAATGCACTTCTGGTGGAGGCACTAATCTTCGGAAAGCTATTCTGGGCTCAATAATTTTGTACCTCGCAACTCGTCTTCTTAATGCTTTCTCCTTCATCACTGTTTACAATCGCACATACCTAGTACTGCAGAAATTTGTTCTGCTATTGGCAGGCGGGGCAAGCCATTCTCTGTCAGCTTGCTATTTCGATTAGGTACGTGTTTGTGAGATTATCAGTCTCCATTCTTGATGGAGAAACTGTTTCCAGTGAGCGGGTGTTTTGTATTAATGGCTGACTGCTTTCGCATTCCAAGATGCACACTCGCGGTCCGGCGAGATATTGGCCTCAGTAATGGCAGTGATTGTGACAATTCTGATTGTATAATGCTGTTTCGGGATTGCCTCTGGTAGTTGATGAAATCCTTGATATGTAGTCGCCGCCGCACCGCACCGGAATGCAATATCTAACTCCCTGCTTCAATTTTGGCCCACGTCAGAGTCTTTTGTATGTAAATGCTCGTATCAATTTTATCCAGCGATTCTTCTACTACTCTACCGGCAGCGCACGGGTCGCGAGCTTCTCCACAAACTCGTTGTTCCAATCGTAGCTCCTGTCTTCGCCAATTGCCACCTTCACCGTTTTGGTCTTGCATAACTTAGTGTGAAGAATTACGGGTTTTATAGCTCAGCTTTGGTCTTTGCAGATCGCCGGATATTTGTGCTTGAAACTCTCTTGAACCAATCCGCCACTAATCGAAGTTTTTGTCTAGATTTTGCATTGTGACATCAGCATAAAACGAGTTCATCAATAATTCATCTAGACACTGTATCGTCGACCTAAAGTTGTGAGGAATGGTCGAAGGAGACACTAATCGCAACAATACGGCGCTCTCTCCTCCCCTCTTTCTTCTTAGCCTTGCAAAAGTCACACTCTTCCCACCACCATGTATGCCGACACGCGCTGCCACCATCGTCGGGTCGCACACCTCACACTGCCTCCATCACATGCCTCATGCACTGCGCTCGCTGCGCACGGCGTCTCCTCTGGTTTTCACCTCCTAACGCTATGTCAGCGTCCTTCTTTTGTGTTTTTCTTGCTTGCATTGTGGCCAAGGTACCGAGCCACGATTCCGGTCGGACTTCACAGCAGTAAAACTTGAGATGTCGTACAATAAATGAAGAGGAACAGTGGCCAACCCAGGAAACGCAGCATCAAAGGCTATCCCTTTTCGCACCCTTTATTCCCATGATTCGTAATCTGAAATTACTGGATGGATGGTGCAACTATTCTCAATTGGGTGAAATAGTCATTCAAAGAAGTCACGATTCAATAGAAAGGTCCCCCCTTTTTAAACACACCACTAAAACTCCTCCCGTGACTTGATGACATGACAACACATCTGGCCTAGAAATCTGCATTTAATCAAAAGTTGATTTTGTTTCACTTTTTGCCTTGGAGCAAAAAAATATGTCTACTTATGAAGAGAGATAATTTTTTTTTTTACTTCTTCAAGTAGTTCCAAAAACTACTTCCGAAGCCAAAAAAAAAAAATCATAAGTAAAAAAGTAAAGTTGCCCTAACCAAATAAATTCGATAAATTCTAGGCGTATAGCATTTTTACTCCAAAAGTACTTTTGGACCAAAAATTCTACTCTAGAAGCATTGAATAAGTGGTGGAATAAGGAAAATTAGGCAGGAGTTCCTATACACCCAAAGCTCGAAATCAAAACATCTTTGAAAATTTTCTGAGTGTACGAATTTTAAATTAAGGAGAAGTTTTCAAATGCTGAAGCAAACGACGGCAATTGCTTTACGAAGCCAAACTGTGATTTAATTTCTCTGTTGCGCTTATTTTAACTGGTCGAATGTTGATTAGGTAAGTCTAAAATCACCCTGTCTTGCCTCCAAAAGGTCACAGGTTAGAATCCTTAATTGTCTGCACGTAGTCCCCGTTCAAAGCTTCAGACAAAAAGGGTTTTATATGACAACAACCTAAGCCGAGTGATCTTTGTTTCTGTCTCTAAATACTTGAAGCAGACAGATTGTGATTGAGAAAAAAAAAAAAAGCTAAAATGCGATGAAAATCCTCAACTTATCACGTACGTACAATTGATCCTAAACTTTCAAAATATGCAATCAAGTCTTAAAACTTGCGCTCAAATCGATCCAATCAAATCTTTTCATTAATTGCATTTTTGAAAGTTTATAACTCAATTTCTTTTTCGTGCCAAGTTTTAGGTGACTTTATTATTCTTTTCGAAAGTCTTAGAACTCAATTGCACTTTCTTGAAAAGTTTTAAGACTTTAATGCCTTATCCCCAAAAAGAAAAAAATAGATAACTCTCAGTCTAGCAGCCTCGAGTTCTGACCCTTCTTTCCAGGTCAAGCCTCCAACAAAAATTCACTAGTTAGACAAACAGATACGATTGTAGTCATAAGGTATTTCCCTCTTCTTCCTTCCAAACGGATACGACTGGCCTGTGTGGCATCCCGTATACAATCTAGTGACTCGGCCCAAACGCTTAAAGACGGTCCCATAAAAAGTGCAGTCGGCGGGGTCCTCCCCCCC